>OZ026629.1:124179-298284 GCA_964020975.1 Hermodice carunculata | reverse complement strand
AGAGAGAGAGAGAGAGAGAGAGATTTCTTGGCAAAACAAAATGACTGCATTGGCACCCAGTCATAAATTTAACTTAATTTTGGATGGATGGGACCTGATTTCAAAACACACCACTTCCTGCAGCCAACAACTGACAAATCAGGGAAGGCAGGTTTGTCTATTCCCATGTGCCTCCCTCTGGACTCGCTGGTTATTTGCTGGAAGTGAACTGACCTAGGGCTCCACCTGTTTTTAACAACTTCTATTAATGGACCTGGGGTCACATAATGTGACATCAAAGATGGGTCACTGGATGCCAAGCTGAAAATGACTACTTACCTCGGCATATTTTGCTGGGTATTCTGCTTTTTCCATTCCATAACAAAACTTGGCCTCTGTGGCTGCTGCTACCTGAAGAACGACCTGTCCCACCCCTGACAACACAAAGACAAATAGTCAAACCTACTGGTCACAGTGGGTGGTCCTTTCACAGCCATTTACAGTTACACTTCGGCTCCAATCACAACATGCCCTAACACTCTGCCACTTCTAAAAATGCAACTGTTGGACTGTTTCAGTACTTGCCTCAACAATATTTGTTTTTCATAAATTGAAGTTTATTAAGAAAATATTTGTTTTCTTTAGTGGACAGTATTCAGCATCTTCTCCCTTGGATTAAGACTCCAGTCACCAAGTTTCCTTGGTGGGGCCTTCAGAACACATGGCAATGAAGGCTGTCATGTGACACTATGTTATCCCAAGAAAAGGTGCATTTACTGATAAGTACCCGAATTGAAAAAAATGTTAAAAATCAGGAATCTACAGCATTGCCACCTCGTGAACAACTTTGATTGACGCTTCCACAACAAACTTTTCCACCAAGTTTCAGCTTGATCTAAGTGACAGCTCTGGCAAAGACATCAAAAAAAGCAAAAACCCACACAAAAAAAATCACAAAAAATTGTTTAATTTAGTGCCACCTGGTGAACAAATTAAGAACTAGGATTCTCTAGGGGTATTCCTGTGTGAAATCAAAGCAATTGGGTGAGCGGTTTGCAATAAGAAAATTTTTAAGAATTTGCCACACAAAATGACAAAAAAAAATCATAAAACAAGAGGACTGTGACAGTCCTGTGCTCAGGTGACATGTAGATATACCCTTGCAATTTTTTAAGATTTACCCCCAAAAGAACAAAGAAACTAAAAAATCAGTGGAGCATGACCATTTGAACAAACCTGATAGAAACCCACCCAACGTACATTGCCACTAAATTTGAATCAATCTGACTGACAGTTTCACAGAAGAAGTCAAAAAAGTAAATTAGCATTAGAATGCTCATTGACTTACTTAATAATCAATTGGAAAAATGCATTTTCTGACAAGTTGAAAATCACAATACCACACAAAAAATCATAATACAAAAAAAAAAAAAAAATTGCCGTGTCACCTGGTGAACAAATTTAGAACTTAGAGTCCCTAGGAGTGTTCCTGTGTAATATCACAGCAATTGCGTGAACAGTTTCAGACTAAAAGATTTTTTAAGATTGGCCCCACCCCCCCCCCCCAAATCACAAAAAACCAAAAATCACTGGAGCACGATTATTTGTATAAACTTGGTAGATACCCATCCAAAGTACATTGCAACCACGTTTGAAGTGAATCTGGCTGACGGTTTTGGAGAAGAAGTCGATTGTTGACAAGTCAGCTGAGCTAAAAAAATCAGGTTTGTCACTGTTGGACACTTGAAAGTCTCCGCAAAAGGCGGTCGTTGGGGGTGGGTTTTTTTTGGCCAAATTTTCACGGTCGCTGGTTGCGTTCAGCAGGTGGTCGTTCATAACAGTATATTAACGTTAATAAAAAGTGCATGGAAAAAATGGTCTTTTTGCACAGGTGCTTGCTGACCATGGAGGTGACTAATGGCAGATACTACTGTAGCTGGTATTCTTACATAGAATATTAACTCACTCCATACTACAGTGGTAAAGACCTGAGACAACAAATTTCTGCACTGCCTGGCAAGTGCTTTGTTGGAATCTGCAGCATGACTTGCAGGCAGTGCAAAAACCACTGACTGAAGACCTAATGTGTTGGTACTTGAATGAAAGCTGTCTTCATCCTCATCTTTAAGCTGATAAAATATCTTACACGCGTGGAAACAAGAGGCCCATGGGCCTAATGCACTGCTGGCACTGTGGCTATATTGCACCTCTTCATTTCAAAGTTGCGAGTCCACAAGTGGCTTCTGAACATATAAAGTTCATGTAAATTTAGTGTATAAACTGTCCATCAGATGGCACAGCGCTCCATATGTAATCATAGCCTATTCGTGCAATTCCTGTGATGGATATTGTTGCATGTGCCAGGACAACAATCAGTGAGTCCTTAAGTTTATATCCTCAGAGGGCCTTGGGATAGAAGATCAAGGTCACCCAGATTATGTAATACAAGAGGCCCATAGGCCTGGTGTTATGCTGGCATTGACACTGGTGTCCAAATTACACCCTCCCATTACAAAATCATCTCTTTCAATGTTATAGGCATGGTGACCTCAAATTGGCAAGTCTAATCCAATTACTTTTCCAAATATGGAATTTTATATCTGAAAACACATTTTGGCTCATAATATCCGTTAAATCATTGGTAGTACCACTACATGTAGTATCATTAGCAACTTAGACTTTGACCTTCCCCCACAATCCACCCAAATTTGGTGAAGATCTGCCAAAAAATTAAAGATGCTATAGTACTCACTAGATTTTCACATTTTGACCCCAATATTACATAATGTAGTTAGCCATCAACATCGACAGGGGCCTAGATTTTCATACGCCCTATAATCCTGAAAGTTATATTGGGCTAACTTGTAAACTGTGGACGGCATCACAATAATGAGCAAAAGTTTACGGAGGGACAGACATGAGGGGTCACGTAAGCTCTGTGACCTTTGGTCAGCAGAGCTAAAAAGGGACTGAGATGGAATGAGTCAGTGGAAACTTCCCTTGAAAAATCAGAATATTTTCCTAATTTTCACCAACTTTGTACAGTTTCTGGTGGAAACAGTAACCACAAAATCAGACTGATTCTGATAAAATCACAATGATTGGCAGGTATGATATCTTCATACATTGATCTACAATTCTTATTCAGAAATATATCGCACTGATGAAAAGATTTAAAAAAAAACATTTAAGAAATGTGACATGTAGTACACTTTTGTTGGAGAAGGAATAACCCACATTATCCGGGAATTAGAACGTGGAAAGTTGTTACTGCAATCATATTTTGACCAACAAAGGATTAGTTATGGGTATCACAGGCGATATCATTCATGCACTGTCGACAAATAACAGTTTATCCCAATATAATATAGTCACATTTCATATCAAATATCTGTTTACCTGAATTTAATAGAATTGTGACAAGTGAAGAAAATGAAACTGTATGCCATGAAAAGTTTAAATTAATTGAACTATGAGTTGAGGATTTGAAATAGGACTAAAGATTGACCACTTCAAGAAATTAAATATCATAAAATTATTTAATCCAAGTATTGGCATGTGTTGGCCCCGCAAACTAGCGTTTTAAACTTTAAATGCATCTTATACCTTTATTGTTGGTTATACCTTGACAAAACTTGTGCAAGTCTTGCTTGGCTTACACTAAGCATCTGTTAGATTCATAACCTGTGGCAGGAAAAAAAAAGTCTGAAACTTGTGCAAATTTTAATTTAAACACCCTGTAAATTTTGAACCAAAACACTTATTCAAAATTTAAAATACTATATTGCTGCCAGAATTGCACTGTTTCCTTTGCCATTAGAAAAATAATGTTTCCCATTTTTGATGTTTCCTCTATTTTTGTTTGCCTGCGAAAACAGCCAATTTCAAAGTCTTTAAATTTAGCAATTGAAATTCAATTTTTTAACACTCACAGAGGTTTCATTATTTTTAATAGCTTAATCCTGATGTGTACTGCTTGCTGTAAAGCTGTTGACTTGAGGAGCAGGGGATGTAGGGGCGTGTTAAAGGTCAGTTGTTTGTGTAAGGGCCATGGTAGTCTACTTACCACTTCCTAAGTCTATGAACGTTGAATCTTTATTGAAGGGTATAGATTTGATCATCTGATCAACCAAGTCAAATGATGTTTCCCCATACACCTACAAAAGAAGAAGGTGTTACATACCATACAACAATCTGTCCAAATGTCAAATAAAATGTTCAAGCAACTTGTGTACCAGTTTCATATTTACATCTGTGTGCCAACACAGACACACTGTCTTTCTATTCTTTCTTTCTTTCTTTCTTTCTTTCTTTCTTTCTTTCTTTCTTTCTTTCTTTTCTTTTCTTTCTTAAGCCCAACAAGAACCAAATCGGATTAAAATTGACCAAGTTATGACAAGATGAAACTTTCAAAGGACCAAATGACCTTGACCTTTGCCCTTTTGAGGTGACATATTCTTATAAAAACACAGTGTTGCCATACCTACATGAAAGAAAGAAAGAAGGAAGGAAGGAAGGAAGGAAGGAAGGAAGGAAGGAAGGAAGGAAGGAAGGAAGGAAGGAAGGAAGGAAGGAAGGAAGGAAGGAAGGAAGGAAGGAAGGAAGAAAGAAAGAAAGAAAGAAAGAAAGAAAGAAAGAAAGAAAGAAAGAAAGAAAGAAAGAAAGAAAGAAAGAAAGAAAAAGAAAGAAAGAAAGAATTCCTAGAAAAACAGTATGTCTGTGTTGGCACACAGACACAATAAAGAATTTCTAGAAAAACAGAAAAGTGTGTGTTGACACACACACTTGAATAAAACACAGCCACAAAGGACCAGTGGTCACAGGATGTGGCCATGTTGGCCTGTGTCCAAGCCTCCCTGTTTTTACATGGCATGCCTATCTGATATTGATGCCAAGGTCAACCTGGTTGGGGCAGCCAGGGAGCTTAGGGCCAATTAGATTATACCGAAACCCTAGCCAAACCAAAACCTTGTTCCAAATCCTACCACAAAACAAACATGGAAGCACATGGTCAAAACTGATATTCTAAAAAGTCTTTCGAAGTCCATCTTGTTAAAATGAGGTACAACTTCTTCATAAAAACCCTGCTACAAGAGGCCTCCGGTCTCTTGGTATTCCTCTTGATAATGCTAGGCCTAGATACATGCTTTGTGTCTCCCTCACTTCCTGTTGGTCCACAATTATCTCAATTTTTGCAAGGTTCACAATGAAATGATAAGTTTTAAGAAAAGGGTTTTGGTTGAAGATAGATAGGTACCACACAAAAATTCCAGTATTAAAGAATATGTGGTTTCAAAACAGTTTGAAATTAGGTAAACTTTTCATTCCTTTATCTTGGTGAAACTGGTTTCATGAAACCCAAAACCTGTTTTGGTATAATAAAATTGGACCTTATTGTCACTGTTCTGACTGGTGCTGCATCAGTGCACATGAACAGTGTGACCAACAGACCAGACTCATGTCCCTGCAGCCAGGATGCAGCAGGATGGTCTGGTCATATTTGTAACATGGCCCAGGTAACACTCAAAGACAAGTATACAATGTGCTGTCACAGAATTCATGCCCCTGAAAAAAATTTAATCTCATGCCTGCCAAAATTTAAGGTGTGTGTATGTGGGGTGGGGGTGAGGGTGGGAGAGTGTTTGAAGGGGTGGGATGTGGGTGTGGGTGGGGGCTGTCAACACACTCACTGATAGTTGTTGGACGTAGAACCATACTATAGCCTCAGCTGACTGACAAGTCAGCTGGGGTAAAAATCAGACCATGATCAATCGAACAATTTGGTAGAGATCCACCCAAGGTAGATGCCCACCAATTCCGAAGTGCATCTGGCCAAAGGTTTTGGAGAACAAGTCGAAAATGTAAATTGTGGACAGATAGATGGATGGATGATGGACCATCCCATAAGCTCAGCTGACTGACAAGTCAGCTGACAAGTCAGCTGACATTAAACATCAATAATTATTTGAAGAGACCTCACAAAGGGAGTGTGGTTAAACTGCCCTAATTTGTGAGTGGGACAACTCCATTGTATTGAGTACTTAGCTACACTTCTCTTTTCTTCAAGCTACACTTCTCTTTTCTTCATCAAACATCTATTTACGGCCATCTGACACAGTGCCTCTCAAATATCACCAGTAAGCACTCCACCCCAGCCAATATTGCACACAAATTACATGACTGAGAAGAGCTAACATTTTCTGGTCTGTTGGCACAGCACAGTAGCATGCTATGAAGTGCTTAACCAAGGATATTGAGACCATATATCAATGAGTCAGTCTCCTGTTAACACAGAGTTTCATGGTTAACTTGACTGTTCACACAGTGTTTCACTGGTTAGGTCTATTGTTCACAGTATTTCATTGGTCAACTCTACTGTTCAGTGTTTCACTACTTAACTCTGCTGTTCACAGTGTTTCACTGGTTAACTCTACTGTTCACACAGTGTTTCGTTGGTTAACTCTACTGTTCACAGTGTTTCACTGGTTAACTCTGCTGTTCACAGTGTTTCACTGGTTAACTGCTGTTCACAGTGTTTCACTGGTTAACTCTACTGTTCACACAGTGTTTCACTAGTTAACTCTACTTTTCATAGTGTTTCATTGGTTTACTCTAATTGTTCACACAGTGTTTCATTGGTTAACTCAACTGTTCACATAGTGTTTCACTGGTTAATTCTACTGTTCACACAGTTTCATTGGTTAACTCTACTATTCAGAGTATTTCATTGGTTAACTCTATTGTTCACACAGTTTTTTATTGTTTAACTCTACTTTTAATAGTGTTTCATTGGTTAAATCTACTGTTCACACAGTGTTTCACTGGTTAAATCTCCTGTTCACAGTGTTTCATTGGTTAACTCTACTGTTCACATTGTTTCATTGGTTAACTGTATTGTTCACAGTGTTTCATTGGTTAACTCTACTGTTCACAGTGTTTCATTGGTTAACTACTGTTCACAGTGTTTCATTGGTTAACTCTTTCAGTTCAAATCATACCACAAATGGTGCTAATCTCTAGTACTATAATGATTGTGGATGATTCACCTTCCTAGGCAAAAGACAATTCAAACACCAATGTGTTTCCCAATTTCCAGAGAAATGAACATGGTGTAAGTCAACAGCTGACCTTGGCCTAGTTGAGGTGCAATTCACTCAAAACATGCCGGGAAAACCTTCTGATTCAGTCTCTTCAACTCTAGAAGGGTCAACTTGCTATTACTTTATGGATCATTAACCTTCCAGCACTGGGAGGGTTAAAGGCTATTTTTTAATGGCTCATTAACCTACCAGCACTGGTAGGGTTAACCTTCTGTTACTTTACAATTCATTAACATCCCTTATGCCATCTTCAAACACATACATGTTGCAAGACAATGTCCCTATGCTTTAGTCATCATGGTTTTTATGATTTAAAAAATTATGTACATCCTTTTAGCTCTGCTGACTGTTGGTCGCCGAGCTTATGCCATCATTCATATCCCTATGTTAATCAACTACATGATGTATAACAGTTATTGATTCACTGTACAAATTCATTTACCAATGGTGCTGTGGGCTGAGTTCTCTGACACATAGTTTCATTGGAAGCAGAGATCCTCTATGTTCAAAATTCATATATAAAGAAAATGATGTAGGTCTACTTTCCTTTGCTGTCAACTTAGCTGACTGACAAGTCAGCAGAACCAACAAGTGGCTGGCCTGCCATGTCTCTTTTTATCTTACACACAAGCCATACATTTTGGGTTTCAACTGGTTAGGCCCTTATGTTTCGCGAAAAAAAAAAAAACTTAAGTGTGCAGCTAGGGACGGTTCAATGTTTTCATCATTTTTACAAGTGTACAAACCATACGGTTCACTAACGCAAGATGGTCAGCTCCATTTGAAGATTTAGAGTATAAAGCAGCACCACTTTTTAGCAGTGATACACACAAGAAAACTAGAACAGACTGATTTTCCAACAGAAAATCAAATGTCTCCCGGTGGAACACTTACGTCTCTGAACAAGCTACAGGTGATAACAAATTACAAATGACCAAGTTTGCTTGAAAATTACAATCCTATTTTAGCTCTCACCTAGATACATTACTCTAGCAATTTTCATCAAGTTCTTCAAGACATATTGCAGAGAAACCAATCTCACATAAATGACCCTCTGACCTTGAAAATTACGTCAAGGTCACCCAAATACAATCCCAACCTTGGTCTTACCTTGATACATAATCCTACCAAGTTTCATCAAATTCCATGAAGTTCTTCAAGACTTATGGTACGGAAACCAATTTCATATAAGTGACCCTGTAACCTTGAGAA
Source organism: Hermodice carunculata (assembly GCA_964020975.1). Classification (NCBI taxonomy): domain Eukaryota; kingdom Metazoa; phylum Annelida; class Polychaeta; order Eunicida; family Amphinomidae; genus Hermodice; species Hermodice carunculata. The sequence continues at coordinate 289,993 of OZ026629.1, read as the reverse complement.
TTCACTCAAGGTCATCCAAATACAATTCCAACCTAGGTCTTGCCAAGATACATAATCCTATTAAGTTTCATCATATTCCATCAAGTTCTTCATGACTTATCGAACCGAAACCAATTTCACATAAGTGACCCTGTGACCTTGAGAATTCGCTCAAGGTCATCCAAATACAATTCCAACCTAGGTCTTGCCAAGATACATAATCCTACCAAGTTTCATCATATTCCATTAAGTTCTTCAAGACTTATGGTACGGAAACCAATTTCACATAAGTGACCCTGTGACCTTGAGAATTATGTCAAAGTCATCCAAATACAATCCCAAACCTAGGTCTTGCCTAGATACATAATCCTGCCAAGTTTCATCAAATTCCATCAAGTTCTTCAAGACTTATCGAACAGAAACCAATTTCACATAAGTGACCCTGTGACCTTGAGAATTTACTCAATGTCATCCAAATACTATCCCTACCTAGGTCTTGCCAAGATACATAATCCTACCAAGTTTCATCATATTCCATGAAGTTCTTCATGACTTATCGCACGGAAACCAGTTTCACATAAGTGACCCTGTGACCTTGAAAATTAGGTCAAGGTCACCCAAATACAATTCCAACCTAGGTCTTGCCTAGATACATAATCCTACCAAGTTTCATCAAATTTCATCACGTTCTTCATGACTTATCCAATGGAAACCAATTTCACATAAGTGACCCTGTGACCTTGAAAATTAGGTCAAGGTCACCGAAATACAATCCCAACCTAGGTCTTGCCTAGATACATAATCCTGCCAAGTTTCATCAAATTCCATCAAGTTCTTCAAGACTTATCGAACGGAAACCAATTTCACATAAGTGACCCTGTGACCTTGAAAATTAGGTCAAGGTCATCCAAATACAATCCCCACCTAGGTCTTGCCTAGATACATAATCCTACCAAGTTTCATCAAATTCTGTCAAGTCCTTCAAGACTTATTGCACGGAAACCAAGTGTTGAAGAACCTGAACAACAACAAGAAGCGGAAGAAACGGGCACTAAAACAGTATGTCCCCCGGCTTCCACCGGGAGACATACTGAGCTTCCTTCATTCATGTATCATGATGTGACCTCTAAGTGTTCAATCCTCACCTCTCACTGTTACTGTTGACAGCTGCTCCTGCACAGAACTCTTCCTGCCCTGTGAAGAAGAGTCCTCTATGGCCAGCAGGCTGTGGGTAAGAACACTGTGAGTCCAGTCAGCCAGTGTACACAGGCGCCCTGTCAATGTTTATGCCTGGTCCCAGGCCACAGGTAACTTATGCAAATGTGACCTTACCTTGACCCAGACACACACTGCTAAACTGTGGTCCAAACACTCTCAACTGGTGCAATGTGTATTTTGTCTGATTTACCCAGCCATGAAAACTGACCCTTGACACGAACACTGAACCTGGTCTCTTGTGGGAGACACCCTTCTATATTCAGACAGCCGATTTTGAGGGAAACCAAATGTTCTTACTGCCCACTAACTGCAAATATTAGTGTCCTGCCACTCCTAAATTGCAGTAGTATCAGTATGCTACCACTTGTATACAGCAGTAATATCAGTATGCTACCACTTGTATACAGCAGTAATATCAGTATGCTACCACTTGTATACAGCAGTAATATCAGTATGTTAGCACGTGTATACTGTAGTAATATCAGTGTGCTGCCACTTGTATACAGTAGTAATATCAGTATGTTTGTTAGCACTTGTATACTGTAGTAATATCAGTATGCTACCACTTGTATACAGTAGTAATATCAGTATGTTAGCGCTTGTATACCATAGTAATATCAGTATGTTAGCACTTGTATACCGTAGTAATATCAGTATGTTAGCACTTGTATACCGTAGTAATATCAGTATGCTACCACTTGTATACAGTAGTAATATCAGTATGTTAGCACTTGTATACCGTAGTAATATCAGTATGTTAGCACTTGTATACCGTAGTAATATCAGTATGTTAGCACTTGCATACAGTAGTAATATCAGTATGTTAGCACTTGCATACAGTAGTAATTTAGTATGGCCTGGACACTGTTGTGCAGTAACAGCACCATGTTATTACAAACATAGGTGTCAACCCCTAGAATGTTTCTAATTAGGAAATCAAGGTAAAATGTGCTTAAAAAATAAAATAAGTAGGCTATTTTCCTTCAAAAATCCCTGTATTTTAACAACTTTGGGAGTCTCCAAATAAGGAGACTCCTGTAAAAAATTGGGAGAGCTGACAGATGTGTATAAATGCTTAGGGTTACTGGTGATAAATCGAGTACAATAGCCTGGCAAAGGGAGGGGGTCAATATTCATTCATTCTCTCCCCTTCCCTCCCTTCACAGTACATGACAGATCTCAAGATCTTGAAAATACATTATCCTGTGAAAAATGTACTCACAAACATAAATTTCCCCCATCCTGCAAATTGAGTTCATTCTGAATATCCTATCTGCCACATGAAAATATGTGAATATAAATCCACAGAGCTGCATTTGACAAATCCTACACATGATGCCCAGCTCCATCAGATTATAATCAGATTTCCTGCAATCAAATAAATCAAGATGGCTGAATGTACATGGTGTGTGACTCTGATGATTTCTATGCAGAATAATGGCCAAGCAGTGAATATTATCCTGTTACTATTTTTGGGAGCAGTTTCTCTTGCCATCTACTGCAAAGAAATCCAATAATTTTCATGGATGAAGTGGACTGTCACATGAAAAAGAAAGGCTTGAATAAAAAAACTCAGTCCCTACTCAATCCTACACTGCAGCGACATCACAAAGGAGGTAAGAAAGCAGCACCCATCAATTGTCCACAGTGTACATAATTTATGCAGCAGAGCCGCACTCAAAGAGGGTGCAAATTGTGAAGACAGAGAAGGACCCATAAAACCTTCCAAGCACAAATGCCATCACACAAGGCTGCTCCATATTGGAAAATTCTTCAGGTTGACCCCTTGTGTACTGAGGCAGCATTGGTACAGGCTAGACCTGTCTGGCTGTATGTGTAACACGCTGCCAGCCTCGGCTGTCAGTCTCACCAATTCTTGGCATGTGCATTTGTCCACATTAATTGCAATTTGTAAAAACCTAACACAATGTTACAAAGTTCTATCCAGCTGACATTAAATACTCCTTTGCAATAAAGGATCAGGTAAACAGTTTTACCCCCCCCCCCCCCCCCCCAGCACAAGCAGAAGCAATCCATCAGATGGACTTGATGTGATAGCTGGGGCAGCTGCCAGTGATGCACTGCAAGGCTGTGGAGGCCACTGTTGGTAAATGCTGCTGCATCAGGCCTGCTAGCCACAGCCTGTGGGTCAGACACACTGCCCAGACAAATACACGATCAATATTTTCCGGGGACTGCTGCATTTTGTTGGCGCTGATTATGGCAAACTTTTGTCACTGAAGATATTTAACCCTTTTCCTGGATCAACCAGACAAAAATAGCCCATCATTATCCTCCTTTAATTGACATAAAAATGTAATCACATTACGCCATAGTATTGATGGAGGCAGTTAAAATTTTAAGCACCATCTATTTTAGCTGGTCACAGACAGGCCTGAGATATGGTCCTTGTGACCTGTGTGTGGTCCTTGTCTGTTTGCTCTGTACTCCCCTTGACCTTTCCATCAACTTTGCTAAAATCAATTTTCTTGCCTTGGAGAGCTGACAATACCACGCTCAAGTCCAGCCACTGATTTGATGCTATAATCTTTCAAGCTGAAGTTATCTGAGGACATGCCAGCCTTTCAGCCCGGGTTAACTTGTAAATTCCCTCCATGACCTCAGAATTAAATCACCAGAGACACGCCCTCTCTGCATCTGATTAGGTCAACTTGAGCCCTGTTAGTAAATATTAGTAATTCAACGGACAATATTTATTTTCAATAAAAAAATGGGTCATCTCTTACTGGATGCTTGGCAGTCCACATGATAAATGATGAGGCAGAATCAAACCACTTATTCTGACCTTGCATTATGCTCTCTTGACAAACAGAACCTGATCACACGATACACATATTCACTTCTCTGAAATGAAAGTCCTACAGCAGCAGCAACACTGGTAAATGTACATGTAGACTGGCCATCTTCACCACCCATATTAAAAATGGCCACCTTCAAGCCTTGTACCCAGATTAGCCAAATTTCTGTGCTTAGACTGGCCACCTTCAAAACCTAATGCCCAGACTGGCCACCTCCATCACCTGTACTTAGACTAACCACCTTAACCACCTGTACTTAGATTAACCACCTTCACCACCTGTACTGAAACTAACCATCTTCACCACCTGTACTTAAACTAATCATCTTCACCACCTGTACTGAAACTAATCATCTTCACCACCTGTATTTAGACTAACCACCTTCACCACCTGTATGTACCCAGACTGGCCACTTTCACCATTTGTACCTAGAGACTTCCTCCTTCAACACCAGCCATGTTAAAGTGCCATACCTACATGTGAAGTGGCCACATTGAAGACTTATACCCAAATATGGGGATCTTCACCATTTGTACTTTGACTGGCCACCTTCACCACCTATACCATAACAGGACACTATAAGACTAATACCTAGACTGGCCACACACTTAACCATTTACATGACAATAACTTTTAGTTTTTACAGTATTTTTTAATGATAATAACACCTGTATATATTTTGAGTGTTACTTTTTCTGCTGATAACGTGGTGACACAAAACTTAACAGCTGTTAGCAGAGTGTCTCATCTAGATGTTTTTTCCACAGATTTTGTGTCTGTATAGGGACCATTCAGAACCACTAGGCTGCAACAATTTCATTAGCTCTTCTTATGTATCAATTAGCTTATGGTTGTCATGGTAACCACAGCAGGCATCAACCAACTCAGTCTTCACTATTGCACCAACTTTGTTTCCACATAAGCAAGATGGTAATTTCTCACATATCTAAACATGTGTTTTGTTTCTCTTCCTGAGATAACCTCAAATGCAATGTATTTCCATAAGCCAACTGACGCAAGATGTGCAGTTCAGTGTGTAATTCTCGGCTGAAATATACCATCTTCCAAACATGGAATGAAAATAGCACTCAGACAAGACATACCTTCAACACAAGCGTTGACTGAAGGGTCTGCCATTTGCTTAAATTAGGTCATGGTGACACCAAAATCTAATCAGTTCATCTTGCCAGGTGAGGTAAGCATATTGCCAAATTTGAGCAAAACATATTGAGGGATTCTGCAGATACAGCAGTAATGAGAATGTGCACAACCAGATGGATGGAAGGACAACCCGAAAACAGAAAGGCCCCCCCCCCCCCCCATGGAGCAGCCCATTAAAAAGAAAATATTGCCCTTGACCTGCCACAATTTTTACAGTAATGTCTTCCTCTTTCCTATCCTACTCAGATGGTCTCCAAAAAAACATTTAAAAACTAGAACAGGCTGATTTCCAAACAGAAAATCAAATGCTTCCCTGTATGCCCTTACAGTTGTCACCCATGTGCGAACTTGGCCAAGCCCTCCTAGAGAACTAGCATCCTGTGCAACACAAGAGCTCTAGCTCAAAACCTTCTCAAGGTATCAGGCTGAAACCAAATTCACTGTGGGTCTGTGACCTTGGGAATGGGTCAAGGTCACCCATCTTTGAACTTGACCGAACCCTTATCTAGTGGAATTTAAACCTTTGGAATATGAAAGTGCCAACTCAAAAATTTTTTGAGCTATCATGTTTAAACGGAGGAGGAGCAGGAAGAGGAGACAGATGCAACAAGGGGCCCAAGAGCCTAATGCTCTGCTAGCGACGTGTCTATACTGCCCCTATATCTTCATTTCAAAGTTGCAAAGTCTTCAAGTGGTTTCTGAACATATAAAGCTTATGTGATTTGAGTGTCTCATTTGCCCACCAGATGGCACTTCCCTCATGTAATCATAGCATTTGTGCAATTCTTGTGATGGATATTGCTGCATGTGCCAAGACAACAATCAGTGAGTCTTTTATTTTATGTTCTCAGTGACCATGGGACAGAAGATCAAAGTCACCCAGATATGGTGATACAAAGTTTCTGGTGCTGTCATGACACTGCTGTTGATGTCCAAACTATACCCTGCAATTAAAAAATCACCTCTTTGAACTTTACAGGCATAACATTCTACTACTGGATACTTGGGTCTACCTATCCTATAAATATGGCAACTTTAATCCAATTACTTTTCCAAATATGGAATTTTATATCGTAAAACACATTTTGGCTCATAATTTCTGTCAAATTTTAGGTGGCACCACTAGTATCATTAGCAACATAGATTTTGACCTCCCCCACAATCCCACCAAATTCCGTAAAGTTCTGCCAAAATTAAAGATGCTAAATATATGCCCCACATCCACCTTTCTGTACAGGGTCTGTTTGTTCAAATCAGGTGATAACTTTTCGAGTTATTGAAGAAAAACAATGAACTTGGACAAGCGCCAAACGCAATAATTTCTCGGTCATGATGACCCAAAAAAGTAGGTCACCAAGTACAGTTTTATGTACAATGTGACCAAGTGCAAATTTTTTTGGTCTGGAGGCTCAGTTCTCTTTGCCATTGATGTCCAAGCTACACCCAGTCATTACAAAATCACCTCTTTCAACTTTACAGACATCGGGACCTCGCAAAATAGGTCAAGGTCACTGATATTAAATAACATTCTAGCATTGGACATGGTCCATATATCCTATAAATTTGCAAGTCTGATCCAATTACTTTTCCAAATATGGAACTTTATATCTTAAAACACATTTTGGCTCATAATTTCCATCAAATTATAGGTGGCGCCACTACTATCATTATTAATTATACTTTGACCTCCCTCATAACCCAACCAAATTTGGTAAAGATCTGCAAAAAAATTAAAGATGCTACAGTGTTCACAAGATTTTCACATTTTGACCCCTATATTACATAATATTGTAGGAAGCACCACCAATATCCATGGGGACTTAGATTTTCACATACCCTGTAAGTCCCGAGAGTGATATTGGGCTAACATCAAAACTTTTAATGTTATCGCACTCACAACCCATAAGTTAACAGACACAGGGACAGAATGAGGGATGCTATAAGCTCTGCAGCCTCAGGTTGGCAGAGCTAAAAACAATATGTTACCCTTGGGTACACTGGGAATCAGAATTCCTGTAAAAAAATCCAAAAATGATCAGCTGATGCTGGCTTTCAATAGTTGTCAGGTCCATCCGTGAGAAAAATTGGTAAAGCTGTCATCCTATCTCTTTTAGATATGATGGTAATACTGTCAGAGTTGTTGGATGGGCCAACAAAGGATGAAAATATCCTCTGGTACTTTATGCATGGAATGGACACCAGTCCAGTACTCTGGATCAAATCCATACTAGCAGAATGTTACAAGACTGATGAGTTTGATGAAGAGGCAGTCTAATGGTCATCACACCAGACAGCAGGGCCAGAATTACGCAAAATTTTGCGAGAATCTTCTTGGATTTTTGTCAATTAGTTTTATTTTTAAACAAAGACAAGTTTCGGAGAATCTTTATGAGAATGGATTCTCGGATTCTCGCTGAAATTATGGCCCTGGACAGCCTTAGGGGCTGAGAGGTAAAAAGAATGGACACTGTGTACGAGCATGGGACAGTGATAATACACAGCTCTGGCCAGTACCAACATGGGACAGTGATAATACACAGCTCTGGCCAGTACCAACATGGGACAGTGATAGTGCACAGCTCTTCCCAGTACCAACATGGGACAGTGATACTAAACAGCTCTTCCCAGTACCAACATGGGACAGTGATAATTGACAGCTCTCCCCAGTACCATTATGGGACAATAATAATAGACAGCCCTTCCCAGTGCACCAACATGGGGCAGTGATAATACACAACTCTGGCCATTGCACCAGCATGGGACAGTGATAACAGACAGCTCTTCCCAGTACCAACGTGGGACAGTGATGATACACAGCTCTGGCCAGTACCAACATGGGACAGTGATAATAGACAGCTCTCCCCAGTGCCAGCTGCCTCCCCCTTTCTCCTGACATGACCTGCTTGGATACCTTCTGCATTGCAAAGTGCTTCTCTGTGGACACTACAACGCTGACAGTGACACTTGTCTTTACCTGTTCTCTCAAACACCTGCCAAAACCAGCAACTATTGGTTGTCTGCTTCAATAGTTTATATTTCCATTCAATCTTACTTTTAGCATTGCAAATATAAGCAACAGCCTGGTGTGTTATCAGATCACAACATGTGTCCCGCCCACATTCCAGTAAGCCAATCCAGGTTTCCGTAACTCAACACTTGAACATGCTGGGCAAAATAAGTTTCTGTTTGTTTCTTCTAATTCTATGTATGGAATTTTTAAGTTTCATGTTAGCACGTTAGGTTTGTTATCACCTGCAATTTGACAGGCCTATGTCAAAATCTTTTTAAGTTATCATGAAAACCAAATTCACTAAAACGGCTCTGTGACCTTGGAAATTGGGTTATGGTCACCCATCTTCGAAGTTGTCCGAGACCTTGTTTAGGACTATAAGCATGTGCAATATCAAAGCCCTAAGCAGAAAACTTTTCATGTTATCATGTGAAAACTGTCAGTCTGGACACACACACATACACAGAGACAAAGTAATCGCTACATGCCCCCTCCTCCTTAGGAAGGGGGCATTATTACTTTTCAAGATATGGAATTTTTATATCTTGAAACACATATTGGCTCAGAATTTCCATCAAATTATAGGTGGCGCCACTTGTATCATATGCAACTGAGATTTTGAGCTCCCAGATATTTCATTATACTGTAGGTGGTACTAGGGACCTGTTATAGATGGACTACCAACGGGAGCGCTAATCCCTTTAGTGGTCAACTGGGCGCGACGACTACAAAACGTGTTCACTAGCGCCGCTCCAGTTAATCCCCCCTGCTCAGTCCTGCTTGTGTCATGGTGGTTTATGTCTAGCTGCATACAGCCTCTGGAGACAAAGTCAGTATTTTTAGGATTTTAATTTATACCATGTTTGAAAGCACACAAATTTTCTTTGAAGCAAATCTTTCTTATGTAATCATTTGTTTCAGTTTTTTTTTTCTTCTTCCTTTTTTTTTTTTTTTTTTTAATTTTCAAGGGTATATATATATTTTCCTAGTCACTGTTCAGTTATGACCATTACAAGAAATTCCCATGTTAAACTTTCCTATTAAAACTTTTGTAGAGATTTTTGAAAAAAAATCATAAAAAAATCCAAAATTCATTGGAACATGACCATTGGAACAAACCTGGTAGACACCCACCCAAGGCACATCCCCACCAAGTTTGAAGTAAATCTGGCCAATATTATTTAAGTTATGACCATTACAAGAAATTCCCATGTTAAACTTTCCTATTAAAACTTTTGTAGAGATTTTTGAAAAAAAATCATAAAAAAATCCAAAATTCATTGGAACATGACCATTGGAACAAACCTGGTAGACACCCACCCAAGGTACATCCCCACCAAGTTTGAAATAAATCTGGATGACAGTTTTGGAGAAGTCCAAAATGTAAATTAGCATTAGAATGCCCATTGACTTGCATGGTAATCAACAGGAAAGCTGCATTTACCACAAAGGAGCCGAATTGAAAAAATCATTAAAAATCAGCAATCTGCAGCAGTCCCACATAGTGAACAAATTTATTTAGCCCTTCCATAAGGAACATATCCACTACGTGTAAGCTTTATCTGTGAGACGGTTCTGGAGAAGAAGTCGAAAATAGCTATAACACACAAAAATTCATAAAAAATTAGAAAAAAAAATGCAGCGCCACCTGGTGAACAAATTAACAAGGAATCCCTAGCTGTCTTCCTGTGTGATATCAAAGCAATTGGGTGAGCGTTTTCTGAGAAGATTTTTTAAGATTTGTCCAAAAAAAAAGAACAAAAAAATTCATTAAAAATCCAAAAATCACTGGAGCATGAACATTTCAACAAAACTGGTAGAAACCCACCCAAGGTACATTGCCACCAAGTTTGAAGTTAATCTGGATGATAGTTTTGGAGAAGAAGTCGAAAATGTGAATTACCATTAGAATGGCCATTGACTTCCATAGTAATCAATAGGAAAGCTGCATTGACCGAATAAGTACCCGAATTGAAAAAATCGTTATAAATCAGAAATCTGCAGCATTCCCACATAGTGAACAACTTTGTTTGACCCTTATACAAGGAACATATCCACCACGTTTCAGCTTAACCTGAGTGAGGGTTCTGGAGAAGAAGTCGAAAATAGCTATAACACACAAAAATTCATAAAAAATTAGAAAAAATTTGCAGCGCCACCTGTTGAACAAATCAAGAACTGGGAGTCCCAGGGAATGTTTCTGTATGATATCAGAGCAATTGGGTGCGCGGTTTCAGAGAAGAAGATTTTTTTAAGATTTGCCCCAAAAAAGAACAAAAAATTCATTAAAATTCCAAAAATCACTGGACCATGACCATTTGAATAAACTTGGTAGAGACCCACCCAAGGCACATATCCACCAAGTTTGAAGTGCATCTGGCCGATGGTTTTTGAGAAGAAGTCGAAAATGTGAATTGTGGACAGACGGACGGATGACGGACCCTCACAAAACTTGTCAGTCAGCTGAGGTAAAAAGAGGAAGAAAGCACATGAACCTGTGGGCAGAAGTCGTCAGCTTTGCTCAGCAGTCTGGCTAGTCTTGGCACATTCTCAGCATAATGTCTCCAGCCTGTGCCAAGGAATGTTGCTCACTGATGGGTCATACCATTCTCGACCAAACATGTGGTAGACCACAGCTATGACCCTCAGTCCAGACAAACTGTGGTGAATTCTTATGGGAAAAAGTTGCATACCAATACATCAGAGAGAGAGAGAGAGAGAGAGAGAGAGAGAGAGAGAGAGAGAGAGAGAGAGAGAGAGAGAGAGAGAGAGAGAGAGAGAGAGAGAGAGAGAGAGAGAGAGAGAGAGAGAGAGAGAGAGAGAGAGAGAGAGAGAGAGAGAGAGAGAGAGAGAGAGAGAGAGAGAGAGAGAGAGAGAGAGAGAGAGAGAGAGAGAGAGAGAGAGAGAGAGAGAGAGAGAAAATATGGAATTTGTCTGAAACAAGTTTGTAACCTGAAGCCTGAAACTCTAAAAAAACAAATCATTAAATTTCTGGTTGCCTCAGAGAAGGATCAACTTGTGCATTAAGTGGAGACTGTGCAAACTCTGCAGGCCTGCCTACCTGCTTAAAGTCCTTGGGCCAAAGCATTTTCCTGCAACACGTACTCCTATGAGCACATGGCTATTCCTGTTAAAATATACATCCTTTACAGGTATATGTCATCACAATTAACATGTCACCATGACAACGTCCTGTCTCACATACCCAGCCTACTTTTGAGTGAGCAGGTCTTTGTACACATGTGCATGGTCCTTCAATTGCATGAGCTGTTGACAATATTGGAAGGTAAGATGTGGCCCAGTGTCCTTTGGGAGCAGCAGACATGGCAACAGCCACATGGACTTCAGGCAAGACATCAGATCTATGTGATGGATAGGCTACCCAATTGACAATGTACAGTTGCTACCTTCCAGGTAAAATTCGCCTTGATGATGCTCAGTATCACATATTACACGACTTTTTTTTTACATTAACACAAGAACTGTGACTGTCTTGTGCTCAGCTGGCCTTACATGCACAGACTGAAGTGCTCCTGTCAACTGACACCAAGGTCATCATCACTGTTGCTAACATGAACACATGCCCTCAATGATTTTTCCAAATATTGACAATTTGTTAAGAAATAGCATTCAGAGAAGGGATTACCCTTGGCGCCCACAATCTTTATTCCTCAATTCTGATTTTTTTTGGGGACTTTGCAGTGAAACACTTTACATACAATTTCCATGTTGTGGTCTATGAAGTGAAGGAACACTTTTGGATGTGTTCTTGGGGCAAGTTCTGGTGACAGAGACCACTGTACTGTGGTTCACACAGACGGCCTACAAATAAATACTCTAAAAGTTTCTTAACAAGTTTTAAAACAAGAGGACTGTGACAGTCCTGTGCTCAGCTGACTAAGCCGCCCTATGACCTTAGAAATGAGGCCAAGGTCACTGACCAACTCTGAATCTAACTTTCATAGAGGGCCATTTCTATGTGCAAAATCAAAATCACAGTACAAATAGGTCTCAGGTTATCACTTGACCACTAAAATTCATCTTAGTGGCCCTGTGACCTTGAGAATAAGGTCAAGGTCACTAATGTACAGTCTCAATCTTTCCCAAATAGGACCACCAACAAGTTCAACATCTAAGTCCTACCTTCGGCAGTTCTCAAGTTACAATGTGAACAGCAAAATTCACGTAAGTGTTTGGGTCCCAGTGACCTTGGGAATGAGGTTAAAGTCACCCATGTACTCTCTAAGTCTGGCCTTTGCTCAGGACAATCATCATGTTAAACATCAAGATCCAAGTTCAAATAGCTCTCAACTTGTCAGGCGAACAGTAAAATTTGACAAAGTAGCCCTTTGACCTTCGGAATGAGGTCAAGGTCACTCATCTACTGTCTAAGTCTGGCCCTCATTAAGGAAAACTAGCATGTGCAATAAGAATGTCCTAGCCTTAATAGTTCTCAAGTTACCTATAAACAGCAAATTTCATGCACCTCGCGCTGTGTCCTTGGAAATTAGGTTAAGGTCACTCACCTACTGTACATGTATCATCCTCATAAACAAAAATGTCCCTATGCAATTTTGAAGCAATTGGCTAGGTATATACAAGGATAAAGACTTTTGAAGATTTGGCCAAAAAATGAACAAAAAAATCATAAAAGAATCCAAAAATCACTGGGCTGTGACCATTTGAACAAACTTGGTAGATACCCACCCAAAGAACACCCCTGCCAAGTTTGAAGTGAATCTAGGTGATGGTTTCGCAAAAGAGGTCAACAATTGTCAATTAGCATAACAAAAAAACCCTAATGACTTTGCAATCCCCATTGACTTGCATGGTAATCAATAGGCATGTAAAATCAACAAGAAAAATATCTAAAAACTAGAGGATCAGGACTGATCCTGTGCTCAGGTGAATCATAAGTTGACTGTTTGAACAAACTTGGTGGAAACCCACTAGAGTAACATTGCCACCAAGTATGAAGTAAATCTGGCTGACGGTTTCGTTGGAGAAGTTGAAAATGCGAATCTGTATCACAGGCCAATTGATTTACATAGTAAACAATCAGAATATATGCATTTACCAACAAGTACCCAAAACACACCCAAGGTACATTGCCACCAAGTTTGAAGTTAATCTGGATGATAGTTTTGGAGAAGAAGTCGAAAATGTGAATTAGCATTATAATGCTCATTCAGGGCTCGGCAATTCGCATGTCCGATAGCCCCGGGCGGCCTGAAGTTGGGCTCGGACTAGTCGAAATTTTCAAGCACTAGCCCTACGGACTAGTGAAAAAAATCTTTTACCACATGTACATTTCATTAAAGTTTGGGGATTTTTTGTTCCCGGCTCTCGCGATCATTCACTCGCAATGCCAAGCTAACCCACGCGACACCTTGAAGGGACGCTACACCTTGCCTTGTAATAACATTGCGATGATAGGCACAATAAAACAATAGAACGTATATAATTGGTTTATAAACAGCCCGCTCATTTTGATTACGAGACGACGAGATCAAAGGTACCAGCAGTCATGCATTGCGGCGTATTGGCTTTCGCCCGTATCGGGGCAAGGTCACAGCACCTCACCGTCAGTCTTGTCTGCCCGAACGATGACAAAGGAACATCAAAAAAATTTAAAACTTGCATGGCGAATTCTTGAGCAAATTAGCATCAAAGACAATTTATCAGTGGGCTCTAAAAGTGTTAGAGAGATCATGTAATGGTGCCGCAAGTTGACTTCCTGGCCAAACAAAACACACATCTGCCAGTCACACGCAAGTGACTGCGTGGAGTAATCTACGGTGAACAGAGCATCATTTCTCTATCCCCCTACCTTTGCGTATTTGCCTGTGACTCCAAATAATTGTTGCTATAAACACTGGAATCTTTATTTTCGCATGCTGCAATTCAAAAAAAAGCTTCCCGTTTGTGTGTTCCCTCCGTAAATTACGGCATATTCACACATGTTCACTGGGCGGAAGCCATGATGAAAACACTGCAGAACGAGCCGCAATTGGCTCATTTTTGCATGTGACTCAATTGACCAATCGGGTGATGTGTTGTGTGTCAGGCCACATGGCCAAAGCAGCTGTTTGTGTACAGTTGCATGAAAGATATTGACGGTGTGCCCACACTCGATTTCTGATTTGAAATATTAAAATTTTCGTTTGAATTTGATTTAAGAACACCGTTTATTGCGAGGAACTTGCCAATACTGTATACGCAAATTTACTACGATGTACCGATAGCGTTCATGGTAGGTACGCAAACGATATGCATCTCATCACGGCATCAGAGGCAGCGAGAAAGGATCCTGAAACCAATTCAACTATTTTAATCGTTATTTAACTTTTAAGTTTAACCGGGATATGGACTCCTATCTTCCCAGAAATTACAATGTATTTTTCATCGTTAGTCACCCCATGCAAATAGCTTACTTTTTTAATTTGTATTTTTAATGTTTTGCCAGTTTCACTGTCGAACAGTTGCAGCTTGAATCGTAAAATTTGACATTTTTGTGCGAATTTGCAAGTGACAATTCGCGGCAAATATATTGTAGGGTAAATGGTTTTTAATTTTTTAATGTTTTGCCAGTTTCACTGTCGAACAGTTGCAGCTTGAATCTTAAAATTTGACATTTTTGTGAATTTGCAAGCATCAATTCGCGGCAAATATATTGTAGGGTAAATGGTTTGTGTAGGCCGTAGCATTGTGTTTGAAAAAAACGATGTTTATAGAAGTTTTATCAGGACAAGTGGATTTTGTATGCGGGCAAGTGGATTTTGAAATTTACTTGCCCTGCGGACAAGTGATTTTTAAAAAATTGTCGAGCCCTGGCTCATTGACTTCCATAGTAATCAATAGGAAAGCTACATTGGCCGGTAATTACCCGAATTGAAAAAATCGTTAAAAATCAGGAATCTGCAGGATTCCCACACAGCGTACAACTTTGTTTGACCCTTCTACAAGGAACATATCCATCATGTTTCAGCTTAATCTGAGTGATGGTACTGGAGAAGTCGAAAAAAGCTATAACACACAAAAATTCATAAAAAAGTAGAAAAAAAATTGCAGCGCCACCTGGTGAACAAATTAGGAACTAGGAGTCCCAGGCAGTGTTCCTGTGTAATATCAATGCAATTGGGTAAGCGGTTTCGGAGAAGATTTTTTAATATTTGTCAAAAAAAAAAAGGACAAAAAAAATTCATTTAAAATAAAAAAAAAATCACTGGAGCATGAACATTTGAACAAACCTGGTGGAAACCCATCCAAGGTTCATTGCCACCAAGTTTGAAGTTAATCTGGACGATGGTATGGAAGAAGAAGAATTAGCATTAGAATGCTCATTGATCAATGTAATCAATAGGAAAGCTGCATTGACCGGTAAGTACCCGAATTGAAAAAATCCTTAAAAATCAGGAATCTGCAGAATTCCCACATAGTGAACAACTTTCTTTGACCCTTCTACAAGGAACATATCCACCATGTTTCAGCTTAATCTGAGTAAACGGTTCTGGAGAAGTCAAAAATAGCTACAACACACGAAAATTCATAGAACAAGACGATCAGGACTGATCCTGTGCTCAGGTGAATCATAAGTTGACCATTTGCACAAACTTGCTGGAAACCCACAAGAGTAACATTGCCACCAAGTAGGAAGTAAATCTAGCACACGGTTTAAGCGGAGAAGTTGAAATGTGAATCTGTATCAGACGCCAATTGATTTACATAGTAAACAATCAGAATATATGCATTTACCAACAAGCACTAAAGGTACATTGCCACTAAGTTTAAAGTTAATCTGGATGACGATTTTGGAGAAGAAGTTGAAAATGTGAATTAGCATTAGAATGCTCATTGACTTCCATATAGTACTCGATAGGAATGCTGCATTGGCCGGTAAGTACCCAAATTGAAAAAATCGTTAAAAATCAGAAATCTGCAGGATTCCCACATAGTGTACAACTTTGATTGAACCTTCCACAAGGAACATATCCACCATGTTTCAGCTTAATCTGAGTGACGGTTCTGGAGAAGAAGTCTAAATTAGCTGTAACACACAAAAATTTATAAAAAATTAGAAAAAAATTACAGTGCCACCTGGTGAACAAATTAAGAACTAGGAGTCCCAGGGAGTGTTTCTGTATGATATCAAAGCAATAGGGTGAGAGTGGTTTCAGAGAAGAAGATTTCTTAAGATTTGTCCAAAAAAGGACAAAAAAATTCATTAAAAATCCAAAAATCACTGGACCGTGACCATTTAAATAAACTTCTTAGAGACCCACCAAAGGCACATCGCCACCAAGTTTGAAGTGGATCTGGCCGACGGTTTTTGAGAAGAAGTCGAAAATGTGAATTGTGGACAGATGGATGACACACGAACGGACGACAGACCCTCACAAAACCTCAGCTGACTGACAAGTCAGCTGAGGTAAAAATTGCAGCGCCACCTGGTGAACAAATCAACAACAAGGAATCCCTAGCTGTCTTCCTGTGTGATATCAAAGCAATTGGGTGAGCGGTTTCAGAGAAAATTTTCTAAGATTTGCCCAAAAAAGACAAAAAAATTCATTTAAAATCCAAAAATCACTGGATGGTGACCATTTGGACAAACTTGGTAGAGACCCACCCAAGGTACATTTCCACCAAGTTTGAAGCAGATCTAGCCTGCGGTTTTGGAGAAGTGGAAAATGTAAATTGTTTACAACGGACAGACGATGGATTTTGAGACTATGGTATAAGCTCAGGTGATATGATCACCTGAGCTAAAAACCAAAAATCACTGGACCGTGACCATTTGAATAAATTTGGTAGAGACCCACCCAAAACACATCCCCACTAAGTTTGAAGTGAATCTGGTAAATGGTGTTCAGATGAGGTCGAATTGTTAACTACCATTGCAATTCCCATTGACTCACATAGTAAACAATAGGAATGTATGCAGTGACCAACAAGTACCCGAGTTGAAAAAATCGTTAAAAATAAAGGATCCACAGCAAAGCCACCTTGGGAAAAACTTTGTGTGACATTTTCACCAGAAACATATCGACCAAGTTTCAGAACAATCTGAGAGATGGTTTTGGAGCAACATAGGGTGATCTAGAAGGCTATTGAAAGTCAAGGTTATACCTCTATATTTGACCTAATGTTTTTGAGGTAAAAGGTCAAGTGTACAATAGTAGTATTTAAGTCATACTATGGGACACTATTCCTATTCACTTACAGCAAAAGAGATTGAAGGCGGCCAAAGGGTACTGCGTCCTTTGAACGGTATTTTTTTATTAGGGATAGTTATTAAGAACATTTACACTAAATTCTAGCACTGTATGGTTTACTATAAACCTCCCAACATGGCACAAAATTTATTTAAACCATCAAAACAAACTAGGGCAACTATACCATTTCTGTAGCGGTCCTTTACAAAACTTTCAGGACTCTTGATACGAGCCCTCAACAGTAAAATAACGCTTTTTTAAAAAAGACACAACATAACTTAAATAAAACATGCCGAATATACATTTTCTTCAATCTTCTCACATAGTGCAGACTTAAAATTGTATCATTTCACACATAATTCAATGTACTGTGGTGTATAGGTTACGTAACATGCTAACAACAGGCTGGATTTTCACCATATAAATATGCAGGGCCCTCACGGTCCCTGCATAAAAAGTGAAAATGATCACAGCACGACCTGTTGAACAACTTGCAGCCTAGGTCCCCACATTCATTTCTATACAATTTCAAAGCAACTGGTTTCACACTTATGGAGATTTAAAAAAAATTTTGCTCAAAATTATAAAAAAATCACTGGAACATGACCATATTTACAAAATTGGTAAAGACCCAAACAAGGTACATGCTCACTAAGTGTGAAGTGAATCTGGTTGATGGTTTTGGTTAAGTTAAAAATGCGATTTACCAAAAAACAAAACTGTTGACTAGAAAAGATGATTTGCTGCATAGCAAATCAGTGTGTGTGTGTCTTCAAAG
The DNA here is from genome assembly GCA_964020975.1 of Hermodice carunculata. Taxonomy (NCBI): domain Eukaryota; kingdom Metazoa; phylum Annelida; class Polychaeta; order Eunicida; family Amphinomidae; genus Hermodice; species Hermodice carunculata. Next base: position 271,816 of record OZ026629.1, on the reverse strand, counting down.
CTTAATGGTGTGATCAATGTGTACAATCCCATAGCATAGGAATAGAAGTTGGAATGGCATCTCTATCTATTATAACTTTGAAATTATTCCAGATTTAAAATTTCCAATGGTACTAATTAGCATAATTGCTATAACTTTTGTTTTAAATGCATTAGATGTGCAATGGTCAATTACATAATCCCCTGGTAAAAGTTGAAATGACATCTCTATCTATTATACTTTTGAAAAATATTTTTCTGGATATATGGTGGCAATTCAAGAGATCAGATGGATACAAAATTTGAAAACAATTATGCCTCCCTTTAAATATGGAAGCATTGGCTCAAACCTCTATGATTGATTGATCAGTGCAATTTCTGAGGAACTTTCATCTAAAGATCCTCTATAGGTCACTCAGGTGTCGCAATGTGTCGTAGAAGGACAATAGAGATGTGAGACTTCATTTTGATCCTGATAAACTGTCAATCCACTTGTGTCAATATTGTGCACTTCTCTTCTTTTAAGAGGCATCACTCAACATAATGTGAACAGGGTGTGCTCTTAAATATATCTCTTTACAGTTGTCAACACATTGACAAAGGGCTCAAAGCCAGCATTTGCTACAAGACAAAAGTGTTGAGCCAAGTTTGCTGCTGTCTAGTTGTCTATTTTACCTGTAGCCATGACCACAGAATGGTGGTGGGCCACTCCACTACACAATTTCACAGTTGATGCTGATTGTTCAACATGAAAATTATTTTTCTTTATAACAATCAACATCAACTATGAAATTTTTACAACATCTATCCAGAGTAACATTACATAACATATAAGTGTTTCAATCAGATTTAAATATATAGCACCAAGCTCAATTAATGTTCAAGATAACATATGACAATAAGTGACAGCATGCAGCCGAGGCAACACTCTTCTGTAACAACTCTTCCTACATGTGGGCATCCTGGCAACATGCACAAGATGAACCGTTCAAAATCCAGGGGGGGGGGGGGTGTTAATTAGAACAGCTGTGCTAAACAGGCTGATTACATATTCATGACTGATGCTGCAGCCCACATTAAAGGACTGGGACTGACATATGAGCCATGCACCAACTGCACTGGTTTACCTGAATCAATATCATCATGAACTGTGCTGGTTTACTTGTGTCAGTCTTTATATTTCTGCATGCAGAGCTAGATGTGTAAAGTTCATCACCCACGTAGGCAATATGTGCCCATGACCTGTATCACAAGGTGGTGAACTGATTATTTTAATATTGAAAGGAATAAGCAAGCACAGAGTCAGGCAGCTTTTTGTTGTATGTATACAGTGGTCCCCCTCACATATGGCCAGATTTCCTTTGCATTGTCATATTTTCCATATTATTGACCTCTCACAAGTGCCCGCCCCCATGCAGCCAGCGGTCAGAGTTTTACCCTTGTGATACAGCCACTTGCATGTGCTATTCTTTGCATTCAGCAAAAATTGCTGAAATTCACTGGACATCCCCCCCCCCCCAGTCCCCAAGTCCCATTGGTAAACTTGAATAAAGAGTAATAGTTGCATCGGTTTTAGGATCCTCTTTCTTCCAGCTTCATATGGGATGCACAAGGTTTGCATACTGTCACCATGAATGCTATCGGTAAATCCTACTTTATGTGTAGTCAATTAACTGATACAGTATTGGCAAGTTCCTTGCAATAAACTGTGTTCTTAATTCAAATGCAAACCAAAAATTAATTATTTCAAATAAGAAATAGATCTCCTTGTAATGCACATCAAGCAGGCACAGTGTCCCCATCTTTCCTACCACTGTATACAAACAGCTGCCTGGCCACATGGTCTGACAAGTAACACATCACCTGATTAATAAATTGAGTCACATGTACACAAAAATGAGCCATGCAAAGTTTGTGTTACAGTGTGTTCATCATGGCTTCCGCCCTGTGAAAATGGGATCTTCTGTCATTTACAGACAGAAGACACAAACAGGAAGCCTTGTTTAGATTGCAGCATGGCACAATGCAGATTTCAGTGTTTATAGCAATAAATTCTTTGGAGTCACAGGTAAATAGAGGGAAGTGCTAAATGTATCCCAAATCAGTCAGTGAGAGTAGGTCCCACGATGATGCTCTCTTCCATCATAGTTCTAGTCCACACTGTCGCTTGCTTGTGACTAGCAATTGTGTTTTATATTTTCCTTGGGAAGTCAACTCATGGCTTTGCACATGATTTTTATTTTTTCCCAACACTGTTAGAACCCACCAATAAATGGTACTTAATGCTAATTTGCAGAAAAATTCACCATGCAAACTAGAAAAGAAGATTTGCTTCAAAGCAAATCGGTCCGTATGTCTTCAAAAGTTGTAAATATTAGGGGCTACAACTTTTGTCCTTTGGTACATCACATTCCATTAAGCTTATGGTTGGATGAAAATTTCAAAGTCCAAATGACAATGACCTTCCACCTTTACAGGTCACATGTAAATTGTAAAAATGTACAGTGTTACAATACCCACAATTTAAGCCCAACATGAACCAAATCTGATGAAAATTAACAAAGTTATGGCAAGATGAAACTTTCAAAGAGCCAAATCTACAGTGTTACAATACCCACAGTTTAAGCCCAACAATTGCCCTTTAGAGGTTAAAGGTTCTTACAAAAATGTGCAATGTTGCAATACCTACAATTTGAGTCTAACATGATTCCAATTGGGTGGAAATTGGCTGAGTTTTGACTGGATGAAACCTTCAGAGGTCCAAATGACATTGACATTTGACCTTCAGAGGTCATATGTAAATTACAAAAAAAGACCATAAGCTTAATGGAATGTTGATTCTCAAAGGACAAAAGTTGTAGCCCTTAATATTTACAACTTTTCAAGGCACACAAACAGATTTGCTTTGAAGCAAATCTCTCTCTCTCTCTCTCTCTCTCTCTCTCTCTCTCTCTCTCTCTCGGCAAATTTGTCCGACATTTCATTTGAAAGGTATTACACGTAGAAACTCCAATTATACTTCATAGATGAACTCTGGCCTTTTTATAATGAGAGGTCACGTATCTCAAAATTATGCAAATGACAGCTAATTAAAGTTTTAAATCTTCAATATCTAATATACTATAGTAGATGTGGTTACGAGTGTATAGTAGTTCGATCATAGCAAGGCAAAGGTCATCCCAAATGTCAAGGTCAAAGGTCATGTCAAGGTCAAAGATCAATTTTAGGACAAAATGTCATTTTTGAGGTCAAGGTTCACTTCAGGAACGGGTCATCTCAAGGTCAAAGGTTTCAAGGTCAAAGACCACTTTCGATGGTGGCTTTCTTCTCGCCAAAACTTGGTCAATTTTTACCCAATTTTGATCATGTTCGGCTCAAAGTGTAGCTACTGTCACATTGCACATTTTGAAAATTACATGTGACCTCTAAAGTTGTATGGTCAGAGTCATGTGGAGTTTGAAATTTTCATCGAGCCATAACCTTTATGTAATGTGAAGTACCAAATGATAAAAGTTGTAGCATTTAATGTTTACAACTTTTGAAGGCACACAGACAGATTTGCTTTGAAGCAAATCTCTTTTCTAGTTTCCATTTTTTTTTTCCCTCCAGCAAGGCCACTCGACATTTCTTGTGCTCTTGGGGTGGTTTTCTTAGAGGGCAACCGCTGTACAGTTTACTTGAGTACAAAATAAACATAAAACTAGGAAAGATGATTTGCAAAGCAAATCAGTGTGTGTGTCTTCAAAGCATATTGGTGTGGCAATGTACACCTATTCCATAACACAGGAGTAGAAGTTGGAATGGGATCTCTATCTAATATAGCTTTGAAATTATTCAAGATTTAAAATTTGTAATGGTGCTATTCAGCATAATTTAAATTGCTACAACTTTTATTTTCAATTCATTAGGTGATTAGTTGCCAATGGTCAACAACCCCCTAGTAGAAGTTGGAATGACATCTCTATTATAGTGTTGAATATATTCAAGATTGAAAATTTCAAATGCCCCTAATTTGCATAATTTTAAACATCTTCATTTCTCTGTATAAAACAGTCAAACTCCTTGTATGGAGGTACAATCATGCCAAGTTTGGACTTTCTATGTATAATACATAGTGTCCGAGAAAAGTGTTGATCGAAAGAAAGAAAGAAAGAAAGAAAGAAAGAAAGAAAGAAAGAAAGAAAGAAAGAAAGAAAGAAAGAAAGAAAGAAAGAAAGAAAGAAAGAAAGAAAGAAAAACAATATGTCTGTGTTGGCACACATCCATAAAAAAGAAAGAAAGAAAGAAAGAAAGAAAGAAAGAAAGAAAGAAAGAAAGATAGTCTGTAATGATATATAAACAAGAGGGCTGTGTGAACAGCCCGTGCCTCAGCTGATCTTGACATTCATCACACTTGCAGCTCTATGAACTTGGGAAAGGATCAAGGACATCATGTTCTGAGTAAGTCTGACCTTTATAGAAGAACACTTACATGTGCAACATCAAAGTTCTCCAGTTATAATGAAGAGTAAAATTCATGTATGTTGCACTGTGACCCCACAAACGAGGTCAAGGTCATTCATGTACTGTCTAAGCATGACCTTCATACAGAATAATTTACAGGTGTAGCTAACTCAAAACAGATCTCAAGTTATAAAGTAAACAGTAAATTTCGTGTCAGTTGTCCTGTGAATTAGCATTAGAATGCCCATTGACTTACAAGATCTTTTAAGACTTGTCCAAAAAAAAGAGAACAAAAAAATTCATTAAAAATCAAAAAATCACTGGAGCACGATCATTTGAACAAAATTGGTAAAAACCCACCCAAGGTACATTGCCACCAAGTTTGAAGTTAATCTGGATGACGGTTTTGGAGAAGAAGTCGAAAATGTGAATTAGCATTAGAATGCCCATTGACTTCCATAGTAATCAATAGGAAAGCTGCATTGACAAGTACCAGAATTGAAAAAATTGTTAAAAATCAGGAATCTGCAGCATTCCCACATAGTGTACAACTTTGTTTGACCCTTCTACAAGGGGCACATCCACCATGTTTCAGCTTAATCTGAGTCACGGTTCTGGAGAATAAGTCGAAAATAGCTACAACACAGAAAAATTTATAAAAAATTTAGGAAAAAATTGCAGCGCCACCAGGTGAACAAATTAAGAACTAGGAGTCCCAGGGAGTGTTCCTGTGTGATATCAAAGCAATTGGGTGGACCGTGACCATTTGAACAAACTTGGTAGAGACCCACCCAAGGCACATCTCCACCAAGTTTGAAGTGAATCTGGCTGACGGTTTTTGAGAAGAAGTCAAAAAGGTGAATTGTGGACAACGGACGATGGACCCTCAAAAAACCTCAGCTGACTGACAAGTCAGCTGAGGTGAAAACCACAGACTGTGTCATCATTCTTTTCCATTTCATTCTCATGAACCATGTAGTCTTCTAAGCATGATACAACTTGTAGAAGTCAGTCTATTCATATTTGTGCATGCTTTGATTACATTGAACACTGACCTGGCTGCCTGTGGCATTCAGTTGAATCTGTTATGTCTTACCCAATTAATTAATTATGTGTTGTTCCAATTTGCTAAGTTATGTCTTGTCTGTCTTGTGTAAACATGACAAAAGCAGTCACACACGGCATTCTGTGTGCTACTCAGGGGCACATATACAGACAAGCATGCTGCCTGTAGCCTGATATCAAACCCAGGCTCTCTTATCTGGGCTAAAAGTATCAATAACCAAAGCGGGCCCCAGAATCTTGACTGATACCATCTTTGAAGCCTTTGGTACTTCACATTCAATTACGCTTATGGCTAGATTTAACAAAAAGGCCTGAATGAGCTTGACCTTTAATCTTTAGGCATTGCATGTAAATTACAAAAATACACATTGTTGCAATACCTACAGGTTGGGTCCAACATGGTTAAAATTGGTTGAAAATTGACCGACTTATGGCTGGATGAAAATTTCAAATGTGAAAATGACATTGACCTTTGACCTTTAGAGGTCACATGTAAATTACAAAAATGTGCAGTGAAACCAACATATTAATCGAAGTTGGATTGATTACCTGTACCTATAATATTTTTGGAGATAATCAAGATTTATATTTTCAAATGGCCCTAATTTGCATGATTATCAAAACCGTTGCACCTCTTTACAAAAAGACCAGGCTTCATGTATGGAAGTATAATCATGCCAAGTTTGGAGTTTCTATGTATAATACTTTTCAAATGAAATGTCGGACAAATTTGTCTGTAAAGAAAGAAAGACAGAAAGAAAGAAAGAAAGAAAGAAGAAAGAAACTAGAAAAGAAGATTTGCTTCAAAGCAAATCTGTCTGTGTGCCTTCAAAAGTTGTAAATATTAAATGCTACAACTTTTATCCTATGGTACTTCACATCACTTTAAGCCTATGCCTGGATGCAAATTTCAAAGTCCAAATGACCTTGACCTTTCATCTTTACAGGTCACATGTAAATTGCATAGTGTTACAATACCCACAATTTTAAGCCCAACATGAACCAAATTGGATGAAAATTGACCAAGTTTTGACAAGATGAAACTTCCAAAGGGCCAAATGACCTTGACCTTTGCCCTATTGAGGTTATATGTTCTTATAAAAATGTACAGTGTTGCAATACCTACAGTTTGAGCCCAACATGATCAAAATTGGATAAAAACTGACCAAGTTTTGGCAAGAAGATAGCAACCATCCAAAGTGGCCTCTGACCTTGAAATGACCTTTGACCTTGAGATGACCTCTACCTGAAGTGAACCTTGAACTCAAAAATGACATTTTGGCTTAAAATTGACCTTTAACCTTGACATGACCTTTGACCTTGACCTTTGAGATGACCTTTACCTGGCTATGATCGTGTTCCTATGCACTCGGAACCACATCTACTATAGTACATCAGATGTTGAAGATTTAAAACTTTAATTAGCCCTCATTTGCATAATTTTGAAAAGCATGACCTCTCATTATAAAAAGGCCAGACTTCATCAATAGAAGTATAATTGTGCCAAGTTTGGAGTTTCTACGTTGAATACTTTTCAAATGAAATGCCGGACAAATTTGCCTGTAAAGAAAGAAAGAAAGAAAGAAAGAAAGAAAGAAACAAAAGAAAGAAAGAAAGAAAGAAAAACAGAAAAGTGTGTGTTGACACACACACTTTAACAAGAGGCCCATGGGCCTCATGCTATGCTGGCACAGCGCCTATATTGCACCCCTTCTTTCCAAATTTGCGAGTTCTCAAGTGGCTTTTAAACATATAAAACTTGTGTACATTTTGTGTATAAAATGTCCACCAGATGGCACTTCACTCCACATGTAATCAAGCTTATCGGTGCAATTCCTGTGATGGATGTTGTTGCATGTGACAAGACAACATTGAGTGAGCCCTTAACTTTATGTCCTCAGTCACCTTGGAACAGAAGATCAAGGTCACCCAGATTATGTGATACAAAAGGCCCATAGGCCAGGAGCTGTGACGACATTGTCCATTGATGTAAGACTACTATCCCCAAACCAGTCTTAGTCCTCCCTTACCTCTTGAACCTCCAGCATCTCCATAAAAATCTCAAGGATCTATGGGAAAAGCACTTCCTCTCTAATCCATTCTTGTCCCCCCTCTATAGAGATTACCCCATGATAGCTTATAGAAGACCAAAAAACCTTAAAGAATTTTTGGTCAAAGCAGCACTCACCCCCACAAAATCCCAAACCACCCCCAATGGTGCTCCAGAAACACTTAATCCACCCCCAGGAGTTCACCTCTGTGAGAGAAACCCCCTTTGCCATACCTGCAAATATTTGCAGAGAGGCGACACATTCCAGGGCTACCACTCCCCAAGGACCTTTCGTATCCAAAAACACCTGTCCTGTAGGTCCTCACATGTCATCTACCTCATCAATTGTGTCAATTGCCAAGTCCAATATGCAGGCCAAACAGCACAACCCCTAGCCAACAGACTGTCCCAACACCTTTCCACCATCCGTAATAAGCACCATACATCAATTGGGCAACACTTCAACCTACCTGGACACAACATCATAGACGACCTTAGAATTCTCCCAATAGAACAGGTCATTACAACACCACACATCAAGTCAACAGACAACAACATTCTTAAAACTAGAAAAGATGATTTGCTGCATAGCAAATCAGTGTGTGTGTCTTCAAAGCATATTGGTATGGCAATGTACAACTATTCCATAACCCAGGAGTAGAAGTTGGAATGGCATCTCTATCTATTACAGCTTCGAAGTTATTCAAGATTTAAAATTTCTAATGGTGCTATATAGCATAATTCAAATTGCTACAACTTTTCTTTTAGATTCATTACATGCCCAATGGTCAGGAACCCCCTAGTAGAAGTTAAACTGACATGAACATGAACCAAATCGGATGAAAATTTACCAAGTTATGGCAAGATGAAACATTCAAAGGGCCAAATGACATTGACCTTTGCCCTTTCGAGGTCACATGTTCTTATAAAAATGTGCAGTGTTGCAATACATACAATTTGAGTCTAACATGACCAGAATCGGATGGAAAATAGCCAAGTTGTGACTGGATGAAGCTTTCAAAGGTTCAAATGACCTTGACCTTTGACCTTTAGAGGTCACACATAAATTTTAAAATATGCAGGGTTACAATAGCTACAATTTGAGCCCCCCATGATCAAAATTGGATAAAAATTGACCAAGTTATGGCTAGAAGAAGGCCACCAAGGAAAGTGGCCTTTAACCTTGAAATGACCTTTGACCTTGAGATGACCTTTGACCTTGAGATGACCTCTGCCTGAAGTGAACCTTGACCTCAAAAATGACATTTTGGCTTAAAATTGACCTTTGACCTTGACATGACCTTTGACCTTGACATTTGAGATGACCTTTACCTTGCTATGATTGAACTCCTATACACTCGGGACCACATCTCCTATAGTATATAAGATATTGAAGATTTAAAACTTTAACTAGCCCTCATTTGCATAATTTTCAAAAGCATGACCTCTCATTATAAAAAGGCCAGACTTTATCCATAGAAGTATAATTGTGCAAAGTTTGGAGTTTCTACATGTAATACTTTTCAAATGAAATGTCGGACAAATTTGCCTGTAAAGAAAGAAAGAAAGAAGAAAGAAAGAAAGAAAGAAAGAAAGAAAGAAAGAAAGAAAGAAAGAAAGAAAAAGAATTCCTAGAAAAACAGAAAAGTGTGCGTTGACACACACACTTTAATTAGAGAAAGCTCCTGGATCAAAACTCTAGGCACCCTTACCCCTAAAGGCCTGAACCAGATAGCCTAAAGTAGCACCCTATGCACAGACCCCCATCCCCCATTCTCAGGGTTTGACGGCTCTAGTGATATATGGATATTCAGTTTCCCCCACTTGGGGACACCTGTACATATACATGTAGAACAACATCCAAGCTACAGGCTGCCATCACAAGATCACCTCTTTCAACTTTAAAGACATGGAGAAAGCTCCTGGATCAAAACTCTAGGCACCCTTACCCCTAAAGGCCTGAACCAGATAGCCTAAAGTAGCACCCTATGCACAGACCCCCATCCCCCATTCTCAGGGTTTGACGGCTCTAGTGATATATGGATATTCAGTTTCCCCCACTTGGGGACACCTGTACATATACATGTAGAACAACATCCAAGCTACAGACTGCCATCACAAGATCACCTCTTTCAACTTTAAAGACATGGGGACCTCACAAAAATAGGTCAAAGTCACTGATAATATAAAATTCTAGCTTTGGACATTGTCTATATATCCTATAACTTTGGCACCTCTAATCTTTTCAAGATATGGAATTTTAAATCTTGAAACAAATTTTGGCTCATAAGTTCTGTCATATTATGGGTGGCGCCACTAGTATCAATAGCAACTTAGACTTTGACCTCCCAAACAATCCCACCGAATTTGGTGAAGATCTGCCAAAAATTAAAGATGCTCGAGTATTCACAAGATTTCACATTTTGACCGCTATATTGCATAATATTGCAGGTGGCCCCACCAATTTCTCAATGAACCTCGATTTTTATACCCCCTATCAGTCCTGAAAGTTAGACTGGCCTTAAAAAAATGTTTGTTCCGCATAACATACACCCAAAAAAGTTGATGAGGCAGGGAGGAAATTTTTTTTTTTTTTTATTTTTTATTTTTTTTTTCAAATTCCCTCTTCAACAAAACACAAGGGCATGTCTCGGTTTCTTTTTATTTCTCACCCAGTGCTGGAATCCATCACACTTGCCTGGCCCAAATCTGAGAATGAAAAATGTCAATATTTTTACATGGACTGTCTGACATGTAAGATTTAATAAGTAAGAAAAATATTCAAGGTACTGAAAGATTTTGCAATGGGGTCATGCAGAGGTAAAACCCATCCTCCGTGAAAAAAATTGACTATAGAAATTTACTAGATATTTTTTCAGTCTGACAAAAAAAAAAAGTTCAATGAAATATAAAGGTTTAAATACAGAAATCAGATTGGAAGAAATTATTCTGTGAGAAGATCCAAAGAATTATTAACTTTTGTTTGATAAGTGTCAGATTGAGGGTTTCAGTATTGTGTGATTCAGGTATTTGCTGTAACGGTGAAGTTCACATGGACTTCCGGTAACTAAGTAGCCTCTTAAACTTAATGCAGCATCCTCAAGGGTCAAAAACTTATAAAGCTAAAATCATTACAGAATTCCAGGATTTTTATTATCAATTTCTAAAATTTTGAAAGGACTTGGATGTTGTAAGTCAAGGCTAACCATATCAGTAAAAATTGCTTAGTGCAGTCAATTCATCTCTGCCTTCTGGAAAGGGGGAGGGTGTCACTGAATATATTGAAAAAAAAAATGAAGTCCAGGAAAAGGGGGGGGGGGTCACTGAATATATTGAAAAAAAAAAACTAAGTCCAGACCTTAAAAAAAATTGGGCAGCACTTCCCCTAGATAAACTTTTTTTGAGATTTATATCCCCCATCCCCCTAAACCTCAGTCGGCCAACTGGTCACAGGGTTCATACAGCATAGCAAAGCCAAAATTCCATACTTTTTCAAGTACTTTCCAAACCATTTTTTCCAAAATTCCAAACTCAATTATCCGTGGTTTTATGGGTATGTACATATATATATATATATATATATATATATATATATATATATATATATATATATAGTGGTTCCCCTTTTATAAGGCCACCCCAAATGTTTCCTTATTACGAGAGGTGGTCTCTCTTCAGGGGGAAAATATAATGAAAATGCCATACTTGTTGCGCAGCAAAGTAGCCTTTGCAGAGGGAGTGGCATCTCTTTGGGGGTGGCTTACAAGAGGGGGACCAATGTATACATTTTATATATTGAACAAAAAACAACAACTTCTTGTTTGATACTAGCAAGCGCTGCTTCCCCCATATTTTTCAAGTGCACATTACTTGCACACACCTTGCATCTTGCGCTGTATTTGTCCTGTTTTACAGGCAAAACCCAGTCCTTCTATTTGGGGTTTTCAAGCCAAAGTTCATTATATGTACAGCCTCCCATTGTTGTTGTGGCTTGGTGCACAATTTATGCCCGCGACGAACATTTACGGTCATTTACCCATAATTCAGGGCTCGACAATTTTTTTAAAAATCACTTGTCTGCTGGGCAAGTAGATTTCAAAATCCACTTGTCCTGATAAAACTTCTATAAACATCGTTTTTTTCTAACAATGCTAAGGCCTAGGCTAGACAAACCCTTTACCCTAAAATGTATTTGCCGCTTATTGTCGCTTGCAAAATCGCAAAAAATATCAAATTTTATGATTCTAGCTGCAACTGTTTGACAGTGAAACTGGCAAAATATCAAAAATACAAATTGAAAGTAAGCTATTTGCTTGGGGTGACTAACGATGAAAAATACATTGTAATTTCTGGGACTATAGGAGTCCGTATAAACTTAAATAACGATTAAATAGTTGCATTGGCTTCAGTTCAGGATCCTTTCTCTCTGCCTTGGATGGCGTGATGCACTAATGGGATGCATATCGTTTGCGTATCTACCATGAATGCTATCGGTACATCGTAGTAAATTTGCGTATACAGTATTGGCAAGTTCCTTGCAATAAACGGTGTTCTTAAATCAAATTCAAACGAAAATTTTAATATTTCAAATCAGATATCGAGCGTGCGCACTGTCAACATCCTTCCTGCAACTGTACACAAACAGCTGCTTTGGCCATGTGGTCTGACGCACAACACATCACCCGATTGGTCAATTCAGTCACATGCAAAAATGAGCCAATCACGGCTCGTGCTACGGTGTTTTCATCATGGCTTCCGCCCAGTGAACATGTGTGAATTTACGGAGGGAACACACAAACGGGAAGCTTTGTTTTTGTTGCAGCATACGAAATAAAGATTCCGGTGTTTATTCCAACTATTATTTGGAGTCACAGGCAAATACGCAAAGGTATGGGATAGCTGGAATTGCCGAATGTGTCCCAAATCAGTCCGTGAGACTGCGTCAGTTCACCGCAGATCTAATCCAGTGTCCCCGCTGTCACTTGCGTGTGACTGGCAGGTGTGTGCTGTCTTTGCCGGGAAGTCATCGCACGGCACGTATTTTTTTCTAACACTGTTTGAACCCACCGATAAATAGCATTTCATGTTAATTTGCAGATGAATTTGCCCTGCAAAATATTATTATTTTTTGACGGATTTTACTTGTAAAAAATTCCAACTAGCCCGCAGGGATAGCAGTTTTTTATTTCCACCAGCCCGAGCCCAATTCTAAAAGCGAGCCCCGGATTTTCCGCTGTATAGGAAAAAATTGGCTGCATTTTTTAGTTCGTAACTTTACCGCTATTGCTAGAACTGGCGCTGTTGTTTCGACGTTCTTCACACTCATTTTTTTGCGGAAAAAAAATTGTTTTTCGCTATAATCGAAAAAATATTGTCAACCGCACATATTTATTACAACCGGCCGGGTTATACGGAACAAAAATATTTTTAAGGCCAGCCTTATATTGGACTAGCTTTAAAACTGGGGACGGTATCAGGCTAAGGAGAAAAAGTTTTCAGATGGACAGACAGACTGACGTGAGCTGTCACATAAGCTCTGCGACCTTTGGTGAGCAGAGCTAAAAATCTGTTACATGAGACATGGCTGAAACCAGAGTACTGAGAGTGTCCTTACCTCTGGTGAGAATGGTTCATACTGGTTGAGTTTATCAGGGTCAGTGACTGCCTTGTTATAACACTGTTGTAGAAGATGCTTCAGCAGCCCACTGGAAGGTCTGGTGCTCAGCTTTGAAGAACGGCTTGTTCCTTTCCACTAATAAAAAAAGAAACAAATTTAACATTTCTGACACTTAAGAATGCAGGTCATCATAGAGTGACAGTAACATCTTTTGCAAAAAACCTTTGAGTGTCAACAAGTGACATTTGAATTTGCTGTGGAAGTAATTTTAATGCAAACCTACCAACTGTCCTGATTTTGGCAGGAGCCATCCGCTTTGGAGACTACAAAATTTGTTAAAATGAGGCACTTATACCGGGAAATGTCTGTTTTCTTTGTTTCAAAATCTTTTGGGTAGTGACACCTATGCTAATGGAAATTCAATGGGCTCCCCACTACCCCCCACACAAATACATGCAGCTACCAAGGAATGACATCCTGACCCTTACATGATACACAAGTTTTAATATCCTATACACCCCAGTTTTTGGCCATGCCATGATGTGTGTATGTACATGCATATATCAATTAATGTCAAATTCACCTTAACTCTCAGCACACCAGTTTCCAGTGCACTCACATGCTTGACAATACGCAAAGACTTGGCAAGCTTATTTGCATGACCTGTGAGCCAATCAGCGTCCTGAAGCATGGCAAGAATCTTGCTACCTTCTAGTCTTAGATATTTACCTCAGAGATAGTAAATTTATGCAAGATGATGACGTTTGGTGGGGAGGAATAAAATATTAAGCCGTTAGGAAAGCTATATATGATGATATTGACAAGGTTCTGACCTTTTCATTGATACCAGACATGCCTGGAACCATCAAGAGAATCATATGAAGTTTGAAGCCACAAAGTACACCATTTTACCACTATGTTGCACATTTTTCTTGACAAATGTACTGAAAACAATTGGTTATATGTTTATTGTGAAATCTGTATGAATAAAATCGTCCCATATACGTAACAAATTTTTTTCTACAGCAGAAATATGCAGTTTGATTGACCGCGAAAAAAAATGAGCATATGATGTCTTTGTTAAAATATATAAACATCCATGTAGATGCCTGAAGATCGTGTTTATGGGGTGATCCAAAGATTCAATTCAGTGTGACAGACAATTAACCTCCCAAATATAAATAGCTTGTTTCTCATGGTGAAAAAGCCATTAATCAAAACATCATGATGTTAATGATTACTAATAAGAACAGACCAAGATCTGACTCTCTCATCTTTTTTTTTGTTTTTCCACTTGGCTTTAAACACATCAAATAACAACACCTGCAATCAAACACTGATGGAAATCTTATGCTGCTGGGCTCCAGCAAGACATGTCCCTCCTTGCAAGTATTGCTTTTTAAACCATTCCCACACTACATCCAGCCAACCAAGAATCATCTCTGAGGCCCTGCTGACAAATACACTTCTCCCTACATGTACCTGAGTAATGAACTCTCGTGGATTGATTATGATTAGCATGAGAAAAGGACCACAATCCCTAATGACTGTCTTTTCTCCAGGCCACTAGCACTAACACTAGGTTGGAACATTATGCATATGCACACAAAGACAGCATCCTGTCTTGCCTGCCCAGGCATTTGCAGATTCAGCTGTATCTAAATGTCGCTTTGGTGAGAGACAAGAGATGATGGCTTGTGTCAGCCTTAATATAATCAGCTCTCTGGGTTGACATGACAGTGCATCTAATGCAGGTGTCCTCTAAATAATCACAGCATGCAAATGGTACCAGGACACCGGACCAGATGATAAGGGGCAATGTGCCATGGAATTACAAAAAAAAAAAGAAAAAAAAGATCATTTCTGTCAATAGACCTACTTCACATTTCACTTTGAATACTGGCACATATTGCACCATTCTTAATATATTCCAACATTAAAAGCCACTGTAAAAGGCATACATGTACATCACATTGACAACACTGCACAACATCACTACTGCAGGGCAATGGCATTTGCTGTTCTTGCCAGTTGTCCAGTAACAACTTTTGCTACACTATGGGGGCAATCAAAAGGTTAATACCCATGATAAACTATAAATTTTGGTGGAATGGCTGTGTGAACAGCTGACCTACATGTGAGCTTGTTCACAAAATGAAACATCTGTGACCTTGGGAATTAGGTCAAGGTCACCCATCTTCAAATATAACTTTGCCCTTACAGGAGTTAAATCCTTCCTCTGCCATTTATTTATTTTTTCAGTTCTAGTTTGGGACATTGTCTATATATCCTATAAATTTGGCAAGTCTATTTTATATCTTAAAACATATTTTGGCTTACAATTTCCATCAAAATTTTAGGTGGTGCCACTAATATCATCAACAACTAAGACTTTGACCTCCCCAACAATCCCACCGAATTTGGTGATGATCTGCCACAAATTAAATAAGCTGGAGTGTTCAGAAGATTTTCACATTTTGACCGCTATATTGCATACTATTGCAGGTGGCACCATCAATATTGAAATGAACTTAGATTTTTATACACCCTATAGACAACTTTCAAAACATAGCATCACGTCCTTCACACTGTAGTACTAAATGAATGGGGGTGACGCCTTTACCCTCACATGAAAGTCCCATGCAAGTCTTTGCCCATAACCCGTGAATAGGAATGCAGAAAAGCCATTGAAACAACTATAAATATGGCATGTACTACCTTTCCATTGGAACAGAGTGACCATGAATATCAACTGATTATATCTATGAACTTATTTTGTCTGAAATACAGTGCAATTAGCAGTAATTTGGGGTGTTTTGGGAGAGGCATTTGCTTGTTCGACAATCTGGCCTGGCAGTGGTACAACACATTGAAAAGACATTGGGGCTGTAGCCTGTGTTGGCATTCCTTATGATTGATGGTATGATTAAATTCGAGGTGAAAGATTTAATTAGTTGCACTGGCATTTTAATTATGAAGGTCAGATAAAAAGAAACTTGGGTAAAATCACATGAGGAGTGCTCACTTTCACGAAGTTTCTATCCATATAGTTTCGCAGATCTCGCCACATTGATAAATGGCTAAATGACTGCATTGCCATGACAGCGGCAACACTTGATGGCTTTCCCCAGAAGAATGACAAACATAGCGTTTTCTTATTCAAGTGTGTGTGTCAACACACACTTTTCTGTTTTTCTAGGAATTCTTTCTTTCTTTCTTTCTTTACAGGCAAATTTGTTCGACATTTCATTTGAAAAGTATAACACATCGAAACTCCAAACTTGGCACAATTATACTTCTATACATAAAGTCTGGCCTTTTTACTTTCTTTCTTTCTTTACAGGCAAATTTGTTCGACATTTCATTTGAAAAGTATAACACGTAGAAACTCCAAACTTGGCACAATTATACTTCTATACATAAAGTCTGGCCTTTTTTTGATGAGAGGTCATGCTTTTCAAAATTATGCAAATGAGGGCTAGTTAAAGTTTTAATTCTTCAATATCTTATATACTATACAGTCCATTCCACCTAACTTGAGCTCTGGGGGGCCATCTCATTAGTTGTGACCACAGTGCTGGTGGGCCAAACAGCCTATCAATGACCTCTTTGCCCTGCCACTCAACCCGCCTGCTATAATTAATGGTTTTTGTAAACAGGTCCACATGGGTGCTGCTGTAGACATTTATATGGGTTTTATTTTCACTTTTGTAGCGTCAAATGATTGGATTTTTTACAAAATAATCCGGCTAAAGGGACACCATTTTACTGTGGAGCTGGCCCTGTTATGTGTCTGCCACCCCACCAAACACACATGACCAGTGACAGTGAATGATTGGTACCAAATGGCCAGCTTATTCCAAAGTCCTAGCAAGTGTAACCACATGAAAATAAACCCTACCCTTTCCTCCGTAAGTTTATGTGTATTTTATTACCCCAATAGATTTCACTCATAAGCCACAGCCTGTATCAACATCGTAAGACCTATGGGACATTTTTACAGGGGTGTCACATCTCAATTAAACTGCAAACAAGCCATAATCCTGGTATATATTTTACAAGATGTGACATCAAAATGACCCTTTGAAAATGTGGCATCCCTTGACTTATTCAGGACAGAAGTCTTCATTTTCTGTCAGTAAAATTTGTATCAAAGGGATATACTGAGTATTCTTATCTTTCAAATAAGATGCCCATCCCTTTCTCAATTTTGTGGGAATTGGAAACTTTCTGGACTGCCAGACAGACTAGCTCTACGTAATTGTTAAATTGCGTTTGAAGTACATGTCGCCAGGTAAGGAAACACAGTCCGTCTTGGCAGGCAAGAAAGTGCGCACGAAGTGTAGCGTCATCACCGTACATCTGAGCGTGGTCTGGTGCATTATATTGATCTATGTAACCGTCAGGGTCTGATCAAAGACTACTTCAGCAAATCAGTGGATTACGTTATTCAATCTAGCAATACAGTTTCATCACCAATACAACGTTGAAACTAATGGATTCTCAACACATAAAATGTTCGCTTTGTTTTTGTTTTTTTTTGTTTTGTTTCTTCTTTGAAGTATAATTTATCCTGGGAGTGTTTGTTTATCAGTAACAGGACTATTGTCTTAAATGTTACGTCATGATCATCCATGTTGACCGCCTATCTAGCATTTATAAGCTACATTCAGAACGACATAGACACCTCTCTGTCAAGTTGTTCTTTGATCCAAGGTGAAGAGAAGTGAGTGAACAACTCCTGCCTGCCGGGCAGCCTTCTGAGTAGAGCAAGCTGTGAAACTGCAACCCGTGTGTTCAAGTGGCGCCATATGCAAACAATGTTGCTAGGGTCAAGGTGATGGCACCTTCGGGTCACGTGGCTAATCCACTTTCGAATCCCCCTTTGAAGCTGTCCCCTTTGTGTGGAAACCCGACTGACAAACTTTCGAATGTGGCTGCATTTGATGTCATTCGGGTAAATAACTGCTTTTTTAAGCCAATAAACATCATTGTATGTTGGAAACTATACATCAAAGATGTTGATTGACCTTTCTTCGAAGTACTGAGACCAAAACGGGCCGAATTTGGAAAGCTGTATTGTCATTATGGCCAACAATGTGTGAAAAAAGGGCCTCAAATCTTTCAACGCCTATTTCTCCGAATGAAATTTTCTGCTTATGAATCAATTTTTTGTGGACAGCATCAATAAAAAGCTAATTGATCGATCTGCTTCAAATAATCGTCTTTTGAAAGATAAATTTATTATCTGGTAACCGTTTTTTTTTTGTTTTTCTGTCAGATGTCCTCTTCCAAGACTTTTGTAGCTCACAAAATGAATTAACTGTTGATGTTTAACATGATGATCAAGGAATACGATAATTCTGTTATTATATATTTTATTTGTAAACAAAAAATACAGTTCCTGCATATTGGTCTATACTTTAATTTTACATAGGTAATAGACTTTTGCGTCGATTATTTTTAAAGAAATGCTGACAAAATGTCAAATCTGATACCCTCTTGTAAACGGGCGTATAAAACCCTTGAAAATTATCGTATCGATATGAAACTTCTTTCTAACAAATCTAGATGTCTGAACAATGAATAAAATATATGGTTTTGTGGGTGAAATGTGCAACATAGGTCATCTATGCAACGTCAAAGTCGCGGGACTGCTGCGAACGGCTCGATCCCCTCTGCTACCTTAATTTTGTTATATAAAGATTGGCTGCATTGATTGAATAGCTATGTCTGTTTGGTAATTTAACTATAAGTTAGTGTTTTCTTTCTGGACACCAGTCAGTTCAGTGGCTGTTAAAGAAAACATTTTGGGCTACATTATTCATATACAATTACACAGTTGAGGAAATGCTCTCTCTCTCTCTCTCTCTCTCTCTCTCTCTCTCTCTCTCTCTCTCTCTCTCTCTCTCTCTCTCTCTCTCTCTCTCTCTCTCTCTCTCTCTCTCTCTCTCTCTCTCTCTCTCTCTCTCTCTCTCTCTCTCTCTCTCTCTCTCTCTCTCTCTCTCTCTCTCTCTCTCTCTCTCTCTCTCTCTCTCTCTCTCTCTCTCTCTCTCTAGCAAATTTGTCTGACACTTTTCTCGGACATTATTATACATAGAAACTCCAAACTGGGCATGATTGTACCTCCATACAAGGAGTTTGACTGTTTATACACAGAAATGAAGATGTTTAAAATTATGCAAATTAGGGGCATTTGAAATTTTCAATCTTGAATATCTTCAACACTATAATAGATAAAGATGTCATTCCAACTTCTACTAGGGGTTTTTTGACCATTGCCCACCTAATGAATTAAAAAATAAAAGTTGTAACAATTTAAATTATGCTAAATAGCACCATTAGAAATTTTCAATCTTGAATAACTTCAAAGCTATAATAGATAGAGATCCCATTCCAACTTGTACTCCTGTTTTATGGAATAGTTGTACATTGCCATACCAATATGCTTTGAAGACACACATACTGATTTGCTATGCAGCAAATCATCTTTCCTATTTTTTTTTGTTATTCTTTTTGATTGATCAATATTAAAAGTAATTTCCATTTCAATAACAGAGTAAAACTAGGAAAGATGATTTGCTGCAAAGACGATTTGCTTCAAAGCAAATTTGTCTGTGTGCCTTCAAAAGTTGTAAATATTAAATGCTACAACTTTTATCGTTTGCTACATCACATTACATTAAGCTATTGGCTGGATGCAAATTTCAAAGTCCAATTGACCTTGACCTTTGACTTTTACAGGTCACATGTAAATTGCACAGTGTTACAATACCCACAATTCAAGTCCAACATGAACCAAATCGGAGTAAAATTGACCAAGTTATGGCAAGATGAAACTTTCAAAGGGCCAAATGACCTTGACCTTTGCCTTTTTGAGGTTACATGTTTTATAAAAATATCCAGTGTAGCGATATTTACAATTTGAGTCCAACATGATTAGAATTGGATGGAGATTGGCCAAACTATGACTGCATGAAACTTTCAAAGGTCCACATGACCTTGACCATTGAACTTCAGAGGTCACATGTAAATTTAAAAAATGTGCAGTGTTACAATAGCTACAATTTGAGCCCAACATGATCAAAATTGGATAAAAATTGACCAAGGCGAAAAGAAAACCGCCATTGAAAGTGGACTTCGACCTTGAGATGACCTCTCCCTGAAGTGAACTCTGACCTCAAAAATGACAATTTGGCTTAAAATTGACCTTTGACCTTGACATGACATGACCTTGACCTGGCTATGATCGAACTCCGATACACTCGGAACCACATCTACTATAGTATATAAGATATTGAAGATTTAAAACTTTAATTAGCCCTCATTTGCATAATTTTGAAAAGCATGACCTCTCATCAAAAAAAGGCCAGACTTTATGTATAGAAGTATAATTGTGCCCAGTTTGGAGTTTCTACATATAATACTTTTCAAATGAAATGTCGGACAAATTTGCCTGTAAAGAAAGAAAGAAAGAAAGAAAGAAAGAAAGAAAGAAAGAAAGAAAGAAAGAAAGAAAGAAAGAAAGAAAGGAAGGAAGGAAGGAAGGAAGGAAGGAAGGAAGGAAGGAAGAAAGAAACTAGAAAGAAACTAGAAAGAAACTAGAAAGGAAGATTTGCCTTTCAAAGTTGTAAATATTAAATGGTATCAAATTTTGTGCTGTGGTACTTCACTTTCCATTAAGCTTATGGCTGGATGAAAATTTCAAAGGTCCAAATGACCTTGACCTTTGACCTTTAACCTTTATAGATTACATTTAAATTGCACAAATGTACAGTGTTACAAAACCCACAATTTAAGTCCAACATGATAAGAATTGGATGGACATTGGCCAAGTTATGGCTAGGTGAAACTTTCAAAGGTCCAGACGACGTTGACCTTTGACCTTTTGGGGTTAAAATGTAATTTTCAGAATGTGCAGTGTTGCAAGGGGTACAATTTGAGCCAAACATGATCAAAATTGACCAAGTTATGGCTAGAAGAAAGCCACCATCGAAAGTGGCCTTTGACCTTGAAATGACCTTTGACCTTGAGATGACCTCTACCTGAAGTGAACCTTGACCTTTAAACTATTTGACCTAAAATTGGTCTTTCACCTTGACATGACCTTGACATTTGAGATGACCTTGGCCATGCTATGATCAAAATCCTATACACTTGGAACTATATCTACTATAGTATATAAGATATTGAAGATTTGAAACTTTAATTAGCCTTCATTTGCATAATTTTGAAAAGCATGACCTCTCATTATAAAAAGGCCAGAATTCATCCATAGAAGTATAATTGTGCCAAGTTTGGAGTTTCTACGTGTAATACTTTTCAAATGAAATGTCGGACAAATTTGCCGGTAAAGAAAGAAAGAAAGAAAGAATTCCTAGAAAAACAGTATGTCTGTGTTGGCACACAGACATAATAACAGCCCACAACACAAGAATTTGACATGTCAGAGTTGTATCAATGACAGTCAGGAGATTCCCAGGGCACACAAGGTTAAACCATAAGTGTAGCAAAATAGAAATTAGCCCCGAGGTAACATTCCAATTGACTCATGTACGCCTGCTACATCCCTTTACAATTTTACATGTTGATATATACTTAGCACAAAATCATGTGTATGTGGGTCAAACATTCAAACAAATTGGATCAATAAGTGCTGCCCAAGGCAGGACGAAAAATGCACATTTCCACATGACCCAAAGACAAAAGCAGTAATAGATTTTGTTTTTCACCCCATTTGGCATCATATTTACAGATGTATGCCACATAACACAACACAGCACATCCTTCAGTGAATGGGAACATATATCCTGAAAGGTGCCGTTCATATTGGTGATTTCCCAGGTCAACTGGAAAGAAAAGTGTTAAAGCAGATGTTGTCAGTGCACACTGGTGCCCTGTAAGATGGTCATGTTATGTAGTCTGTGTGGCTGCTATCTGGACCAGACCAGATGCCTGTGTGCAACACACACCCTGCAGCCACCGTTTTCTGTGAAACAGGCCCTGGTGGCTGGCAACAAAGAGTTACGCACACAACATAATGTGAGGTGACAAAGAGTTCCACACACAACACAGTGTGAGCCTGCATGCCCTACTTCATATTTCAGTGCCAACACAACAAAACCAGCAGAGACTGGCTGCAAGCATTAATTAAGCTTTAAACTGTTGGACTTTAAACACATCTCTGTGCAAAAAGCTTGCCATGTTTTGGTAAAAACATGAAGTTTTCTGTTGAACATTTGTTTCACAGCATCCTAAATGTACACCAAAACCATTATCTACCCTGAAATTACTGTGACCATGAAAATCATTTTCATATTCAATGTATTCGTGTTTTTACCAGGGTTGGGTATCATTACTAATTTTTGTATCACAATTCTTTTCGGTACAGAGCAATGTACCACAATACATATCACGATATAGCACGAGAGTGTATGAAATGATCACACTCTTTTGAGTTTATATACAACAGTCAGTATCACTGCCTTTGTGCTGGTGTTTTGATAAATCATTCTGCTGTGTCTCATACATCACCAATGAATTGATGATGCAGCTAGCGAATTGTGTTTTATTGGCTGTTCATCTCCATACAAGGATGATTTTCTTGAATTTCTTCATGTAAAAATTCATAAGTTATGGTAAAATTGAAGTTTGTAATCCTATCATGAAAATTTGATACACAAGGAACATATCATGATACGGTACAGCGTTAGTACCGCAGTATTTGGACATGGATATATCCTCCCAACCCTAGTTTATACTTTGTGTGTTTCTATTTTCTTCAGATCCTTCTGTTTCAAGCCACATAAATACAGATCCTCTGTATTTGCATAGAATTGTCATAGCACGTCATAGTGAAGCATTACCAGCCATTAAGTGACGCTGATCCAGTGCAATGCAACGTAACATGCTCCCACTCAATGTCACCACCACTGGTCCACACAATAGACAACAGTGCCACACGCTGTGTATTCCTTTCTGGAATTACTAACACCCTGAGTTTATGCATTTTATACTTGGGTAATAAATGACCAACAAATCTCAGTACATCTGTTTTCCTGCTGCCAAATTCTGTTACAAGGCTTGACAGGATACTTTTTGGTTACTTGCCACCAGGTATCTTTTGTCATAATTTTGGACAACCAGTTGTTTTAAATTCCTATTGAGCTTTTTGTTCTGGCTGCCCTGACTGAGAACCTAGTTGTCCTGGAAAACAGGGCTTGCCTGAATGTCAAAACCTTATTTACAGCTTAGAAGGGCCAAATAGCAAACTTTTAACTGTGAAATTTTCAATACATATGCACTGAAATTTAATGTCCATTATTCGTTATCTAAAAGTCAAGCAATTGTGTGGTTTCTTGTCATTTATTCCTTGTCTGGCACATAGATAAGCAGTAAACACACACTGGCAAACCAACACTAAGTAAACACATACAGTCACACAGGCAAAAAACACTAAGTCAACACATAAAATCACACAGACAAAAAACACTAAGTAAACACATACAGTCACACTGGCAAAAAACAATAAGTAAACACATATAGTCACACAGGCAAAAAATACTAAGTAAACACATACAGTCATACAGGCAAAAAACAATAAGTAAACACATATAGTCACACAGGCAAAAAATACTAAGTAAACACATATAGTCACACAGGCAAAAATACTAATTAAACACATACAGGCATACAGGCAAAAAACACTAAGTAAACACATAGTCACACAGGCAAAAAACAATAAGTAAACACATACAGTCACACTGGCAAAAAACAATAAGTAAACACATAGTCACACAGGCAAAAAATACTATGTAAACACATATAGTCATACAGGCAAAAAATACTAATTAAACACATAGTCATACAGGCAAAAAACACTAAGTAAACACATAGTCACACAGGCAAAAAAACAATAAGTAAACACATACAGTCACACAGGCAAAAAATACTAATTAAACACATACAGTCACACAGGCAAAACACACTAAGTAAACACACACTGCCAATAAAACACACAGAGTCACAATGGTAACAATCCACAGGTTTTTACGTAGCACAGGGCCAATGGCAATGTGCACAAATACACCATTACTCAAAATGGAGATCATTTTGAATAATATACAAACAATGCACAAATTCCTCTTTAATTAGATTGGGTTGTCGAGAATGTGCCTGCAATTAAATCTTGCTTTCAAAGAAAAGTAGAAGCAGATCAGCGACCAAAAACCCCTCGGCCAGGACAAATGGACAAACAGACGGACGCACACATAGGTAACGCCAATATCCTTCAGTGTGTCAAGGTTACTTCTGTTTGATCTAATGACAAAGCTTTGGTGCAAATGCAATGAGCAGAGATATCATGCCAAGGCCATTTTTCTTCAATGCAGCACTGTGACCTGAACATGTGATCCAGTGACCTAGTTTTCACTAGGTGTCTGAGGCCATAAATAATTGGTGCAGCTAAAATGAAAATTAAGATTTGAAGATATCATGGTACCGCCATTTTTCTTCAATGCAGAAGGACCTAATATGTGAGACATTGACCTAGTTTTTGATAGGCTTATGAGGCATCCTTAGGACCAACTGTCATAAATAATTGATGAAGCTACATTCACTATTTTTCAGATATTGTGTTTAATGCTGCTTTTTCTTTACTGTAGTGCTGTGACCTGGTGACCTACTTTTCCATAGGCACCTGAAGCACCTCAATAGCCCCATGATAAAAATTTGGTCTCTGTAGGGTCAGTAATTTTGGAGATATGGTGTTAACAAGGCATGGGCTGACATCTCCTTTGAAACTTTAACGCTTCATACACTATTCCACCATACCAACACTGATATAAACAGGTAAATAGTAATACAATTTTTAGCACCTTAAAGTTGACCAGAGATGTTATGAGGTAAAGTGTGCTAAGGTATTAGCTGGAAGCAACCTTTTCCACTATACTGGAAGAAGATTGAAAAGAAAGAAATCCTGCAAATACTGAGTATGATCATGGTTTTCCGACTTAAGACGGACTAGAGAAAATTCTCTAGGCAGGTAAAGAATACTTTACCCCAGGTACTTTCCCTCTTACCACTCTAAACCCTTTGAGGACTATACTTTGTCATTACAAACTCCATTTTGACACAATTTGACTAATGTTCTTGAGTTAGTGTTGTATTTATTAGGTATTTTGTCATATCTCTGGAAACATTTTAACAGAGTTTTTTTTGTGTACTTGTTGTTTTTTATGACCTTTGTGCTGTAGTTTATGCAACAAAGTTCTCACTCTATTGACAAAATCGCTACAAAGTGTGGTGTTTCTAGCAATATGTATCACTTGGCCGATACAAACTCCATATGCTTGTTTCTCTGGAATGTTTTCTGTCAGATCAGGATAGGAAATAATATCAAATTTGAACTGGTCTCTCTTGTCAAATATTTTTGTTACATACTGGTTGTTCTTTATTTCTATATCCAGATCAAGGAAAGAAGCTTTTGTATCACTTTCATTTTCCATATTTAATATTAGTTCTTTAGGAGATATGTTTTTCTTATTCCCCTTTATTTCATCTCCGTTGTTTAAAGAACACAGGTCATCTATAAATCTTCTTGTGTGAGAATATGATCTTCCAGGTGTAAATTTTGTTTTTGCCAATCCTTCCATCCATTTTGATTCATAAAAATGTAAATAAAGGTTAGCAATATATGGGGCTGGATCTGTTCCCACTAGTATGCCTACTATTTGTTGATAGATTCTGGTTCCAAAGCAAAAGTACGCATTGTTGACGGACGGACAGGTAGATAGAAGGCCAAGGGGTAAAAAGAAACTAGATGTAAATCTTTCCACACAAATCACCCAAAAGCTGTCGGGTAGTAACATCATACTGCTTCAATGTTTTGACTCTGAAAGTTTCTCATTGCATGTAACTGAAACACTTTGAATGACCAATACCAACAAAACCTTTCATAACACACCCCAGGCCAACAGCTTTCCTTGTCACATTGTACCCAACTTGTGTCAAGGAAAGCTACTGACTCAATGTTACTGTAAGCATGAAAGGGTTAATCCTATCAAAAGATCACACACAAAAGATCATTAAACCTGCTATGTTGTACTCTGTGCCAAAAGACCATTAAACCTGCTATGTTGTACTCTGACAAAAGATCATTAAACCTGCTATGTTGTACTCTGTGCCAAAAGATCATTAAACCTGCTATGTTGTACTCTGACAAAAGATCATTAAACCTGCTATGTTGTACTCTGACAAAAGATCATTAAACCTGCTATGTTGTACTCTGACAAAAGATCATTAAACCTGCTATGTTGTACTCTGACAAAAGATCATTAAACCTGCTATGTTGTACTCTGACAAAAGATCATTAAACCTGCTATGTTGTACTCTGTGCCTTCATTTAAGTTTAAAAATCTGTTCTTGTTTATTCTCTCTCCTCCCCCATGCATGAATACATCAAAAAATGCAAACTTGTCAAATAATAATTCTAAATTCAGCAAGTATTTGTAGGAATTGTGCCATAACCTCATTATATGGGTACAACAGCACTGGTATTTGCACAATGGAATAAAGACATACTGTTCTGTACTTTATTCCGTCATGCAGGCACAGATGTGCAAAGGATTTGTGCCCCTATATCAAGGTTTTGCAGGAGTTGTTTACAGCACCGTTGAAATAAAAGTTACGAGAGGGTTAAGGCTAAACTACAGCTGTGCAATCTTATCCAGGGGGGTTAGTGCTGACAAGAATGCATGCATGATGTATGTCAAGCCTGCAGCTGTTGCAGTCAGCTCCAGCATTCACAACATACTCACCAGTTGAAGCAGGCTGTCTATGGCACGGTTGTATTTGTCACACAGACTTTTCATACATTCAAAACTGTCAAAAGAAGAAAAAAAGAACCCTCACATATTTGCTTAAACTTAACACAGGAGGACTATTACAGTCATGTGCTCAGCTGACCTTGTATGCACAGACAGAAGAGGTCCTAAGACATTTGGAATAATATCAGTTTGGTCAATTTTATTAAAGACTACATCACTTTTTGCAATACCATTTAGCTAAGCCCACAATTCAGTAGCTTCAATGAAAAGTGACAGGATCCACCATTATCATTGGAAGAAACATTACTCACTATAGGTCAGTTAAGCTGGTCTCTACACACTTTAGGTGCTTTCCCAGAGCTCTCATAAAAAATTTGTGGGTCCACTGCTGATCCATGCTGCTGGACTCACTGACATGGAGGCCCTGTGGTGTAGGACAGCGCTCCTGGCAGCAGTAAAGTGTCTTAGCGAAAATGTGCAAATCAATTTTCTACACTGAGTTGGAGGAACCGAAAAGTAGGGATGGTTGGGTGGGAATTCTAGTGACCTATGGTGAGCAATGTTTCTTAATAGTTTAACTGTTGAGAGAAAAACTTCATATTCAGGGCACATTACAACAACAAAAAACCTTTACATGGGCATTTTTTTTTTAGATTTTAAGGTTTTTTTAAGATAAATATCTTTTCTATAAGTCTGCAAAATTTCAAGTTCCTAACACCCATGTGCCATTCCTTTGGTTTTTAGCTGCATAGTAAAACAATGCCACCCTTCAATCATCATTAACTCCTACCAAGCCAGTATCAAGTGTTCTCGCACAGTGTGCATATTTGCTTATTACCACCAGTTGCAAGTAAACTTGCACTTTTGAAGTGGCTGATCAAAGGCCCTCTAAAAATTCCTGGTGTTGTTTATTTGCATGCAGGCACGCACATTTTCTTGTAGAGAAACGTCAGTTCTTGCCGATGGCTATTGCGATTTTGCGTTAAAAATGAGTATTTTCCTTCAACAATAATTTAAATCAATGATTGGGTCGCTGTTTGTGACAATTGATGTAACTTTGAAAAACTGCGCAAACATAGGGCGATTTCATCGTCGCGGTTACGATTTTTTTTCGCCTACCCGCCATGTTATTTACATCGTCAGAAAGCTGTCTATTTTAAGAACAAGCACTCCCATTGGCTGAAACAAAAGTATTTAAGGGGAAACCCCTCCAAAACTACTTCTATTTAAAACATATACGTCTTTATTTTAGTCATAAACTACTGAAGACGATTCTGCGGAACATTCTAGGTCAGTCAGGGGCCGGCTTTGATCACACAGTGTTCGCCGTCCAATCAAAATACGTGGTTTTTCTACCACTGTTTCGTTCGGAAGTACTCGCTACCTTGTGTTGTGAAGTCTGGCTTGAAAGATGGGCAACATTTGTAAGAACACAAGTGACTATTACGGCAGGGCTCGAAAATTTCTATGATCTGACGTGCAGGGACAAGCTAAAGTTCTTCTCAGACAAGTGATTTTCAAATTCAACTTGTCCTGCGGACAAGCTGTTTTTTCATATGGACAGAAATTACGTCTGTTTGCATGCATGGCAACATTGATAATGAGCAGTCAGAGCCTTCACAACTCTCCATATGCTGGTGATTACTGCGGTCTGTGTGAACAGAACATACACACGAATGCAGGCATGTGCATGGGAACGCCAATGCACAATAGGTGATGATAATCCTCTCGCCAAAAGTAAACAATCCAGGTTTAAACAATTACATGGTCAGCTGTTGTATTCAACAGGACTTGACTACCTACTTGATTTCAGTCAAAACAAGCAGGTATTTTGACTGTTGCGTACATACGATTACGAGATCTAAGGCACCAGCAGTAATGCATCGGGGCGTATTGGCTTTCGCCCGTTTTCGGTGCAAGGTCACAGTACCTCATCGTCAGTCTATCTGGCCGAACAATGACAAAGTAACATTAAAAAAAATAAAATAAAACTTGCATGGCAAATTCTTGAACAAATTAGCATCAAAGGCCATTTATCAGTAGGTTCTAAAAGTGTTGGAAAGATCATGTAAAGGTGCCGCCAGTTGACTTCCCGGTCAAACAAAACACACATCCGCCAGTCACTTGCAAGTGACCGCGTGGAATGATCTACGGTGAACTGAGCATCATGCTGACTTATCTGTCACACATTTGGCTTTTTTTTTTATATCCCCCTACCTTCGCGTATTTGCCTGTGACTCCAAATAATTGTTGCTATAAACACTGGAATCTTTATTTTCGCATGCTGCAATACAAAAAAAGCTGCCCATTGGTGTGTTCCCTCCGTAAATTTCGGAAGGTTCACACACGTTCACAGGGTGGAAGCCATGATGAACACACTGTAACATGAGCCGTGATTGGCTCATTTTTGCATGTGACTCGATTGACCAATCAAGTGATGTGTTGTCCGTCAGACCACATGGCCAATGCAGCTGTTTGTATACAGT
Organism: Hermodice carunculata; assembly: GCA_964020975.1. Taxonomy (NCBI): domain Eukaryota; kingdom Metazoa; phylum Annelida; class Polychaeta; order Eunicida; family Amphinomidae; genus Hermodice; species Hermodice carunculata. The sequence goes on along the minus strand of OZ026629.1, from coordinate 242,351 downwards.
GGTAGGAAAGATGGTGACCGCACACTCTCAAGATGTGCATTACAAGGAGACGGATTTTTTTATTAGAAATTCTTCGTTTGAATTTGAATTTAGAAAACCATTTATTGCTAGGAACATGCCGATACTGTATACACAAATTGACAACGATGTACCGGTAGCATTCATGGTTGTAAGCAAACAATGGCGCCGATGTGCATCCCATCAGCGGCAACAAGAAAGACGATGCTAAAACCAATGAAACTATTAATCTGTATTAAATTTACCTGGAACAGTGACTTCCAGAAATTACACAGTATTTTTCATCGTAAGTCACCCTATGCAAATAGTTTACTTTTCAATTTGTATTTTTAATGTTTTGCCAGTTTTACTGTTTACAGTCATAGCTAGAATCGTGGTAAAATTGACCGATTTTTGCCAATTTGCAAGCGACAATAAGTGCCAAATTAGGCTAAATGGTTTGTTCAGGCCTTTATGTATGGATTGATGAAAAAGAATATTACTTATTTGTTGCACCAGGTTTTATTCGGACAAGTGAATTTTGCATACGGACAAGTAGATCTATTCACTGCAGCAACAAACAAACTCTACCACTATAATTCAATAACAACTACGACACACAACCGTTCTTACGAAAAATTAAAGAGGAACAATCGTCCATGATGCTAACCAAGGAAAGTGCGCGGACACCCATGCAAACGTATTCACACAGGCTTGACCATTTTGATCAATTTGGGATTGAGATTGATATATTCACTTTGGTAGGGTGTAGGGCGCGGATTTTTGTTTAAACTGATAAGGAAACCACATAGAAATGTAGAGAAGGTCTTGCTCAACAAAAGTCATGTTGATCATTTTGCATAAATTGCAAAAATAAAAAAGTTGTGACACTTTTACGCCAGCATGTCGCATGTTGCCCAACAAAACAAAAAACAAAAAAACAAAAAAACCCAAAAAAATGCCCAGCGGCTGGCTGTGCCAGATCCCCCAAACTGCCCAGAGTGCTAGGAGTTAACAATCAGTCACATGGGTAGAGGTAGCAATGACCCAAAACGAGAGTGGTATGGCTGCACTGTGAAAACAGGCGGCATGCTGAAACTAAAGTGTGTTTGTGGACAGGGAGATGATGCAACATATTCAAGTCTTCATTTAAGTATTCAGCTACAAAATGAGTCAAAAGTTTGTGGCCAGGATCGTCAAAACTTATGAACTCTTTGATTCACATAGAAGAAACTGGTCGGATATTCACTGCCTGGAGTAACCTTGATTAGCAGGATTTTCTACCTAAACCTAAGTATTGTTTTAATGAGCCACACTGAAACAAAATTTTCAACCACAGAGGTCAATCTGCAGAAAGTCTGCAATACTTTCACAGTGCCAAAACTGCTGAAGAAAAAAACATCAAGGACAGGACAGGACAGGACAAGACAGTAACAAATTTGACTAAGTGAGCCATCTTTGATCTGTTTGCAAACCAAGCTAACTATCAACTTCAGCTGCCAGGTTTGAGGTCACAGGGCTCGAAGGCCCACCTCCATGAAGTCACGCTTTGAAAACAGATTGTCGCTGTTTGACCAGATCTCTAAAGAATGTTTTCCGTACTTCAAAGGCTCTTTTATTCATGTGACTGTTCAAATAGTTGTTTGACAACCTCACCAAATGTTAAGGGATGATGTGTACACTGTTTTGTAAAATATCAGCTCAACTTGAGCCAACAGCAGTATTTCAGACTCAAATGATCAACACCAAAAAGCCTTTGATGCTCCTTTTCTCAGAAAGGATAATCGTATTAGAGCCCCACCCAGGAATGGCCATTCTACGATAACTGCTGCACTAAATTTAATCCGGTAAACAGCCTTTGATTCTGTAATGTCCGAACTGCATAATTGATTCAGTGTTTTTCAAAATTTTGCTTTGTTCTTTTTTACGAAATGAAAATTAATGTGCTGGAAATCAAAGGGAAAATTGAAATGTCAAACTTTCAGAATGGGTAACAGAAAAACTAAGCCAAACTTAAACAAGAGGGCTGCGTGAACAGCCCGAGCTATGTTGATCTTGATATTCATCACACTTGCACCTCTATGAACTTGGGAAAGGATCAAGGTCACCCATGTTCTAAATAAGTCTGACCTTTATACAAGAACACTAACGTGCAACATCAAGGTTCAATTAGTTCTCAAGTTATAATGAAGAGTAAAATTCATGTATGTTGCACTGTGACCCCAGAAACGAGGTCAAGGTCATTCATGTACTGTCTAGGCATGACCTTCATGCAGACACATTAACATGTGCAGCATCATGGTACTAAATCAAAACAGAGCTCTTGTTATCAAGTAAACAGTAAATTTCGTGTCAGTTGTACTGTGAATTAGCATTAGAATACCCATTGACAAACATAGTAGTCAATAGCAAAATTGCATTGACCACAATAGCTATAACACAAAATAATCATGAACTAGAGGATCAGGACTGATCGGGTGCTCAGGTGAATCATAAGTTGACCGTTTGAAGAAACTTGGTGGAAACCCACTAGAGTAACATTGCCACCAAGTATGAAGTAAATCTGGCTGACGGTTTCAGCAGAGAAGTTGAAAGTGTGAATCTGTATCACAGGCCAATTGATTTACATAGTAAACAATCAGAATATATGCATTTACCATCAAGTACCAAGCCTAAAATGCACCCAAGTTACATTTCCACTAAGTTTGAAGTTAATCTGGATGACGGTTTTGGAAAAGAAGTTGAAAATGTGAATTAGCATTAGAATGCTCATTGACCTCCATAGTAATTAATAGGAAAGCTGCATTGACTGTAAGTACCCGAATTGAAAAAATCGTTAAAAATCAGGAATCCCAGGATTCCCACATAGTGTACAACTTTGTTTGACCCTTCTACAGGGAACATATCCACCATGTTTTAGATTAATCTGAGTGACGGTTCTGGAAAAGAAGTCGAAAATATCTATAACACACAAAAATTCATAAAAAAAATTGAAAAAACTGCAGCGCCACCTGGTGAATAAATTAAGAACGAGGAGTCCCAGGGAGCGATATCATGCAATTAGGAAAGTGGTTTCGGAGAAGAAGATTTTTTTAAAGATTTGCCCAAAAAAAGAACAAAAAAAAGTTCATTAAAAATCCAATAATCAATGGACCGTGACTATTTGAACAAACTTGGTAGACACCCACCCAAGGCACATCCCCACCAAGTTTGAAGTGGATGATCTGGCCAACGGTTTTGGAGAAGAAGTTGTGAATTGTGGACAGACAGAAGACGACGACGACAGACCCTCACAAAAGCTCAGCTGACTGACAAGTCAGCTGAGCTAAAAGTTCACAATTTTTTGTTGCAATCATGCCAGGATTAAGATACAACTGTAATTATGATCCTATTACATATAATTAGTGACTTATATCAACATTTATGGAGTGGATGGTTTGCGGTCAACTTTCAATTGTTTATTCAACAATCAGCATCACAGACACCCATTAAGGGGATATGTAAGTTCCTTGGAGTGTGACGATTACACATAATTTTTCTTCTTCATCCTAGCGATAATACACTTTCAGCTATGATCAATTAGAGGGGAACACGTTTCGGTGTCTTAGCTGTCCTTGAGCTGATGGAACATCAGACTAGAGATGGGAGGTACCTCCAAACAAATCTAGCCCAAAATTCTGCACTTTAAGAGCCACGGACCAGACAACCATCCTGGACACCCACCCACCCCATACCAGGTCGGCTGAGCTTGGGGGGGGGGGGGGGAGGGGAGGCATCCCCTTTGACCAGTTGGATGCGGCTGTCTGAAAGCACTTGAGTGCCAACAGCTGCACCTCCACTTCTACCAAGTCCTGCAAGTAGAAAGGCGCAATGGTACTATGTGAACACCACCTAAGAGCAGCCACTGTATCCCCTACTGGCGGGTTTTTCAACGCGTCCCAGGAGGCAGAGAACACTCTGGTCTCATGCTTCCACGGAGAATAAAAACATCTAAACTCTTCATCCCTTCCGGCCGCCCAATAGGCTAAGGCAATTAGTTTTCCTTATCCACCCCAAGATAGTGTAAGGAGACAGAGTCCAGGACTCCGTCTGACTAACAAGGAAAAACACAAATTTCCGACCCACTTGATGAGGTTCAGTCCTACTCAAATGGAACTGGAGCGCTCTAACTGGACAAAGGGCCTGATCTGGCTCAGATCTCGACATTGTCACCACAAGGACTTGACCCAAAAACCCTTCAACACAGTTGCCAAACCACGGGCTACTTGTGTCTTGGACACAAATCCCACTGAGGGCCTCAGAAAAACATCCTTCCCATCAGCAGACCATCTGATGAAGGATCTATCTAACATGTGTATCTCGCCGAGCCTAGCATTTGTGGCAAGAGCCAACAGAGAGACTGTCTTGAAGGCTCAGAATTTTTAGATCGATGAAACACATATCCTTAGGCCCGAAAGGGGGCTTGGTCCGCGCCCTAAGCACCATGGCGAGATCCCAGGGAGCCACAACAATGCTCTCCACCAGCTGATCAATGTAAAAACTGTTGACAAGCCCGCAGAGGAAGGGATCTGTCCCTGAACTCTGCCCCCTGGTCTTAAGGGTAGATGCATTGGCTGACTTGTACCAATATCATTGATGGTGCCAACTTTCAAGTGCCCCTCCTCAAACTGATTCAAGAGAAAGTCTGAGATCACATGGACTGAAGCCTCCCAGGGCAACAGGCCCTTAGCAGCGCACCTGCCTTCAAACTTGTTCCACCATATATTTTAAATCTTTAAAGAAATCTTATGCAATTTCCTGCGGCCAACCCACTCAGCCACTCTCTTTGAGAGGCTGGCTGATGCAACACCTTTGGCGATAGTCGCCAAACATGAAGTCTGAGAAACTGTGAGCTGCAGTGGAGCTTGTTTGAGGCTGGTTGTTGGAGCAGTTGAAGAAGAAGAGGCAGAGCCCATGGAGGGTCCACGCTCAACTCCAGCAGGTCCAAGGATCATTCCCTCTTTGGCCAGCAGGGACCAGCAACAAGAACTTCGCACTGGTCCTCCCATATCTTGCGCAAAACTCTCCGCAAGAGTAAGGTTGGATGAAAGGCGTACGACCACATCCCCTTCCACGAAATCGACATGGCATCTGTTATCCACACCAACTCGTCTGGAAATGGGGGCACAATGGTGTCGATCTTACGATTGTCTCTGGTGGTGAAGAGATTGATGTGCGGTCGACCCCAAAGGGCCCATATCACCTCCATCACCCTGGGATTCAGAGACCACTCAGTCTGAATCGCCTGTGATTGGCACGAGAGCAGGTCCTTCTTGACATTTACTGGGCTGGAGCTAGGAATTTTTACCCCTAAGCCAATTTGGCTAAAACTACAAATTTCTTTTAGCCTAATGGAATCTTCTTTAGCCAAATTTTAGTCCAATAAATCTGACACATAAAGTCAAAACGCATCCCCCCAACCCGCCCTCCTAAAAGACCTTAAAAATATTTTGTCAAACACACAACCATACATACTTATACTGTTATTAAAACAAGTAAATTTTCTTTTCTTTTCTTCATTTACATTTTTTTTTCTAAAATAAAGTTTTAAGTTATGAAACTTGGACATATGATAAGGTTAGTGACCAAGACATGTCAGAACTTAATTATATTATGATTTTAATTTATAATCCTAGTTTTGAAAAAAAATTGCACTTTCTGAGCCAATTTTATGAAAATTTGTTCAGATAATGGTTATGATACTTTGGTTATCATCAGTAATTAAATCAACAGAAAGATATTTAAATCGCTGCTGGTATATTTATCATAGCTAAATTTAGAGATAAAATATTAAAAGGAAACACTAATTTTCAAGATAACTTTTGATAATTTTCTTTTGGAAGAAACATATCAGCTCATTCCAGAATAGTTTTTTCTTTTCTTTTTCTTTCCTTTTTTCTTTCTTTTTTAAATAACTGGAGTTGACAGTGATAAATAATGCTTGTAGTAAAGAGTTATTAAAATATGAACAAAGTTAAAACATTAGATATAAAAAAGTAAGAAAATATGTGTATATTGCATTATGTTCACCTCGACAACAGACAAAATACTGTGTAGGTGTACTAAAGCATTAAACAGGCCTATCAATGGGTAGGCCTAATATCTATTGAGAATCTGCAGATATTATACAGTTTTAAAAATCTTGGCTGCTTGAATCAATATTATTACTTCCTTTGAGTCAATGTTAACAGAAATAAACTTCATGTATCAAACTTCTGTTTAAAAAAAAACAAACAAACAAAAACAAAAAAATGCTTGTTAATTAAAAATCTGTAAAAGATAAAAATACATGTACTAAATTTGCTGCCCATATGTGAAGGAACACAAACGTTTTTCATTTTCGTCAATAGATGGCAGGACTTCTTCACATGTGCAAATGTCAAGGTCAATCAAAAAGGGCATGGCACCCACAAATTTTTCACTTAATTATTTTAATGAATTTCTTCACTACAATTTTTATGAATCATGACAACTCTGTCTGTGGTCATTAGTGGATAGATACAATGTTTTGACAACGAATCCTATAATATGAAGACCTAAACTGGGAGCTGGAAGTCACGATATGAACTTGATCAAGTATGTATTTTGGACAGCTTGTTTACACGTGCCAAAAAGCCATTTTGAGATTGACAGAGAAGAACATTGATTCATTTATGCCTGAGCAAAGCAAGTAGACGTAATATTATATGTCTCTGAATGCATTTTCTTATTCTCTGAAGTCCACTTTGAAGTTGAATAGTTTTCTTTCCGTTATTTCGATAATGCACGTCCGTTTTTTAACCATAATATCCCAGAACAAAACCTGTCCTGGAAAATTTTATCTTCACCAAATTGGCGAACTGATTCGAATTTTCTTTCGCCAGATCAACTATTTTTTCACCAGTGGCGAATTGGCGAATGGCTAGTGCGAGCCCAGATTTAGGCAACCCGAAATGTGCAGACACTGGATCCTGATGCCGTGCTGATGGCACCAAAGCAAGATTGACTTGGCCATAATAAAGAACAGCCTTTTCGACCTTTTACCTCCCTGTTTGTTGATGTACCCAACTGCTGTCAGTTGTCGCACATCACAAGGACATGCTTGTTCTCTGCCAACTGAACTGGACAAAGGTGGGGCAAATCACCTCCCAGTTCTTGCCAATTGATGGCAAACTGTCTCCACAGAGGAGGCCATTAGTCTGAGGCTGTCACAGAGTTCAAATATGCTCCCCAGCCCCAAATGGAGGCATCAGTACACAGAGTTACCTTGGCGTTGAACACCACCAGAGGCAACACATTCACGCGACAAGAACACCAACTTAGAATCAGCCGAACCTACTTCTGGATTAAAATACGCTGGGACAAGAGCCCGTTCTGTTGATCCCAATAACCTTGAAAGCTGAGCTGGACAGGCCAATGATGAATCCTCCCCAGAGGAACCTGAGAGTCCATGGATGTGTCCCGATCAGAGGCATCCACTGATGCACTGATTAGGTCGATGCCCTCTTGAACCTGTTCAAGGGGGAGACAAGCCGCCTCCACCTGGCCACTGACGGACGATGGATGATAAGGACTGTCGAGAACTGACTCCCCAGAAATACAAACTCCCTCACGGTAGTCAGACTGGACTTCGGGAGACTCACAATGAGGCCTTACCTCACACACTAATTCAGCATGTACTGCGTATTCCCAAGAAGTAGGCCAGGGTCCTGAGACCGCATGAATCCATCATCCAAATAAATGTGCACCCATATCCCTTGCCGAGCACAGAGGCTGCTACCTCACTCATGACCTGGGTAACGACAAACTTCTGTGCTGAAAACTCACAGGATTACTCAGCCCCCAAGAGAGGCCAGGCATCTACAAGACGAGTCTCAAGTGGCTTCTCAACATATAAAGCTTATGCACATTTAGTGTATAGAAGGTCCACCAGACGACAAAAAAATCCCCAAATTACTGGAGCATGACCACTTGAAAAAATTTGGCAGAGACCCACATAAGGTATATTGCCACCAAGTTTGAAGCGAATCAGGCCAGTGGTTTTGGAGAAGTTGAAAATGTGAATTGTGGACGCCAACAGACAGATGGACGATGGGTGCCTAACCACCACGTGGGCTCAGCTCACTAACAAGTCAGCTGAACTAAAAAACTTATTTGCTACCTACCTTTTGTTCCAAATATATCTAGAGAGTTTTGCTCCTTAATTATCATTACACTTTATGAATAGTCAAGACTTTTGTCGTCATGAGGTATTCAAGTTTCTTCAGTTTATGAATTATTTGAACAAAGTATCTGGTACAAAACAGTGGTCACTCACATAATCTTAAAATGACCTTAAAGTACCTACCTTTTGGTGTCATATTCATTCAGCACATGGTTTTCCATAGCCAAACGCAATTCTGGCACATCTTCACACACCCACCTGAAATAATACATGTGAAGGCATCCTAATGAAACAGTTTCTGATCAATTGTACAACATATAATTTTTTTTTGGAAATCAGACACAAAATTCACGAAAATCCGAATATAAACAGAACCATTTGAATGAATTTGGTAGAGACCCACTTAATGTACATTTCCACAAGCTTTGAAATGAAATTGGTTAACACTTATGAAGAAGTTGAAAATGTGAATTTCAACTGTAATCCCCAATGTCTTGCATAGTAATCACTAGGAATGCATGCATTAATTGACAAGTACTCAAACTGAAAAATTTACTGCAAATATGAGATCAACAGTATCACCACTTAGTGAACAACTTTGTTTACCCTCCTACAAGCTATGTCGATATCCCGTATATTTGTGAAAAGAAAAATCTCTGTGACAACTTTCGAGAAGAGGTTGGAGATAGCCTTAACACACAAAAATTTCTCAAAAATAGAAACAAGAGGGCTGTGTGAACAGCCCGTGCCTCAGCTGATCTTGACATTCATCACACTTGCAGCTCTATGAACTTGGGAAAGGATCAAGGACACCATGTTCTGAGTAAGTCTGACCTTTATAGAAGAACACTTACATGTGCAACATCAAAGTTCAAGTAGTTCTCAAGTTATAATGAAGAATAAAATTCATGTATGTTGCACTGTGACCCTACAAACGAGGTCAAGGTCATTCATGTACTGTCTCAGCATGACCTTCATACAGAATAATTAACGTGTAGCAAACTCAAAACAGATCTCAAGTTATCAAGTAAACAGTAAATTTCATGTCAGTTGTCCTGTGAATTAGCATTAGAATGCCCATTGACTTACAAGATTTTTTAAGATTTGTCCAAAAAAAAGAACAAAAAAAATAATCGAAAATCAAAAAACCACTGGAGCATGAACATTTGAACAAAATTGGTAGAAACCTACCCAACGTACATTGCCACCAAGTTTGAAGTTAATCTGGATGACGGTTTTGGAGAAGAAGTCGAAAATGTGAATTGGCATTAGAATGCCCATTGACTTCCATAGTAATCAATAGGAAAGCTGCATTGACCAACAAGTACCAGAATTGAACAAATCGTTAAAAATCAGGAATCCGCAGCATTCCCACATAGTGTACAACTTTGTTTGACCCTTCTACAGGGAACATATCCACCATGTTTTACATTAATCTGAGTGACGGTTCTGGAGAAGAAGTCAAAAATAGCTATAACACACAAAATTCATAAAAAAATTAAGAAAAAATTGCAGCGCCACCAGGTAAACAAATTAAGAACTACGAGTCCTAGAGAGTGTTCCTGTGTGATATCAAAGCAATTGGGTGAGCGGTTTCGGAGAAGAAGATTTTTTAAAATTTACCCAAAAAAGAACAAAAAAATTCATTAAAAATCCAAAAATCACTGGACCATGACCATTTGAAAAAACTTGGTAGAAACCCACCCAAGGCACATCTCCACCAAGTTTGAAGTGAATCTGGCTGACGGTTTTTGAGAAGAAGTCGAAAATGTGAATTGTGGACGACGGACGGACGGACGACGGACCCTCAAAAAACCTCAGCTGACTGACAAGTCAGCTGAGGTAAAAATGATTGATGCATAGCAAATCACTGTGTGTTTCCTCAAAAGCATCTTGGTATGATAATGGGTACTTAAAGTACGACAGTGTATGATCTGTAGGGTTGGGTCGATATATCAAAATATGGAAATACCATGATACTAACGCTGTGGTGAACCGTATCGTGATACCAACTTTGTGTATCAAATTTTCATTATACGATAATAAACTCTAATTTTATCATAACTTATGAATTTTTTATAAAGAAATTTAAGAAAATCATCCCTGTATGAATCAATTCGTGATTCAGATGGATATATTCACTTTGTTAGGGTGTAGGGCGAGAGTTTTTGTTTAAACTGACAAAGAAACCACATATAAATGTAGAGAAGGTCTTACTCAACAAAAATCATGTTGATCATTTTGCATGAATTGCAAAAATTATAAAAGTTACGGCAATTTTAACCCAGCATGTTGAATGTTGCACAACAAAACAAAAAATTGCCCAGTGGCTGGCTGTGCCAGATCCCAAAACTGCCCAGAGTGCCAGGAGTTAAAAAAATCTTCTCCAAAACCATTCACCAAATTGCACTGATATCACACAGGAACACTCCTAGGGAGTCCTAGTTCTCAATTTGTTCACCAGGTGGCCTTGCGATTTATATATGATTTTTTGTGTGTTTTTGCTATTTTTGACTTTTCTCCAGAACCATCACTCTCCAAAAAGGTGAAACTTTGTGGATATGTTTCTTGTGAAAAGGTCAAACAATGTTGTTCACCAGGTTTGTGAATGTGCATTCTCCAATGCATTCCCCCCCTAATAAAGAGCAAAATCAAAATGGGGCTGTGTGTGTGTGTGTAAAGTACCAGTACTTTACCCCCACCCCCATTTTCGATGTTGCTGTTTGCCAGCAGAAAAAATGCATCAGATATAAATGTCCATGAAGTAAACACTTTTTAAAAAAAAATCTGAAGAGGCGGGGTTATGATTTTGTGTAGTCATATTACAGGATCCGAACTTTCATGCAATGCAGTGGCTACTTGAATCAAAAACTATCATGTTATACATTACATGTGACAAACCAACTTTTCCCCAAGCTATTGCCACCAGGGGTTAAAGTAGGTTGCAGTATTTAGTCAGACCAGAAGAGCAATGTTTGCACACCTGACTGGGTTTGTATTTCACATTGAGTTCAATCTGTTCTAAACATAGACAAACCCAGGCCACAAAATCACTGGCCTGCTTGAAACCCTGCCAAAATCCAGCATGTATCCTTAACCTTTTAGCTACAGAATGTAGGGTTTTTTTTTTTTTTGTCTGGGTGCCTACCCAGACATAAATTCATTCTTTCTTTCTTCCTTTTTTTTCTTTCTTTCTTCTTCTTGCCACATAATTTGTCAGGAGCTGTTCTCAGACACCGTGCAAGCTTCAATGTTTCAACTTGGCATGGTAACAGAGCTAGAAGGGAAGTTGTCTTTCTGATTTGGAATAATCAACATGTTTAATTTTATGCAAATTACCGCCATTCAAAATTTTAAATCTTAACCCTCACAATTCCCCATTCTATTTTATAGGACCCTATTGTCCAGCCCCATTATGACATAAGAAGCTATAATTGAATGTGCATGTTTTGTTTATCACCCTGTAACTCCTGTGATAATAAAGATCAGCCAATAAAACTTATATGTTTTGTGTTGTTCATATATTGCACTTAATATCTATGAAGAATTTTTTTTAGAAAAACCTCATTTTCCATGGTTACCATGGCAACCATTTCAAAAATCCTTTAAATGTTCTTAAAAATTGAAATTTTGTCTTTATATAATCACCAGTGTTTCTGCTTATAAAGGTAAATATACATCATTTTTTATGCAGTTTTCTGAGCAAAAGTAAAATGAAAAAATAAAACAGGTGATCTGGGCTGAAACAAATGATATAATAAGTGTAAAAATGGTTACCATGGCAACAAAATATGTAAACAAGTGTTTGGTTTCCATGCTTTCACAAGCATAGCAATGTTTGAAATACTGTAAGCTTTGGGATTCCATTTCATCTCATTTATTTTTACACAAAAGAATGATCCAAGGTAAGTATATTGATCATTCTCCAGGGTGCAAAGTCAACAAACCATGGAAAATATCATGAACATATGCTTTGAACTTCATGTATGGCATCAGGTAAGCATCAACAAAGCGTATGCCACACAGCAACGGGTAAGTATCCACTTAGTGCCCAGTGGAAAAATTCATGAAATCTGAAATTGATATAAATGTCATGGCTCATGATGTGTTTCAAAATCATTATTAGAGTACATCATAAGGCCAGCCTTAAAAATATTCTTGTTACCGGTAACGCGGCCGTATGGTCTGAAAACGGTACCAAAAAGTGCGGTTGTAATTTCCATGCAAGCCAAAAAAAAAATATTGATGCGGTTGTCCGCGCCATCTATTGATGAAAATGCGAACTTGAAATATTTAACGAATGATCCCCTGTCCCAGAAAACGTGGGGAAATGGCGGCAATGCAAGAAGACGCAACGCCCGCAACAACTGTTTTCTCCATGACCGTGATGACGGTCATAGAAAACAGCAGAACTACCAAATGTAAACTGAGAAACAAGCTAATTAGAGTGAATAGAGCTTCTACATTCAAACAGATACTCCAACAGTTTTGGCCCGGTGATGGCAGTGACGTTCTTGAAGACGGCGAGTTTGACAATGTCTCTGATGTTCGAGACCACATTTGACAACATTTTGCTGTCTTTTCCATGTTTCTTTACTCTAACCATGGAGGAATAAACTTTAGTTTATTCATCCATGCTCTAACAAGAGACCTGCCCTTGGTCTCCAAAGACATGGATACTGTAAATGTACCCAAATCTTTACCCACAGGAGGTTGAATGTGAACACTGCGAGAAAAAAATAATGCCGAGTGTCCCTCATGGTTTTTGTCAGCAGGCTAAAAAAAAAAAATTCCTCCCTCCCTCCTGTGTTTTATCAGGAGTGTAAAAAAAAATATTTCCTCCCTACTCTTTGACTTCACAAAATTTGTGTTACTGGAAACAAGAATATTTTTAAGGCTGGCCTAACATTGTCTCCTTCCCTGAAGTACTTCAGTGTATGAAATTTCTCAAAGCCAAAAAAACTTTCCACTCATCGCGTGTCACTGGTTTCAATGATTGGAAACGGCTCACAGCTGAGAGGGTCTTGCCTTGCAAGAACTGTGTAGCGTAGCGGTTGGTTTCGGTGATGATAATATCCCGTAAATGTACTTTGAAAAACAGGAGAAACTAGAAAGGAAAATTTGCTTCAAAGCAAATCTGTCTGTGTGCCTTCAAAAGTTGTAGATATTAAATGCTACAACTTTTATCCTATGGCACTTCACATCACTTTAAGCCTATGCCTGGATGCACATTTCAAAGTCCAAATGACCTTGATCTTAAACCTTTACAGGTCACATGTAAATTGCATAGTGTTACAATACCCACAATTTTAAGCCCAACATGAACCAAATTGGATGAAAATTGACCAAGTTTTGACAAGATGAAACTTTCAAAGGGCCAAATGACCTTGACCTTTGCCCTTTTGAGGTTACATGTTCTTATAAAAACGTACAGTGTTGCAAAACCTATAATTTGAGTCTAACATGATTAAAATTGGATGGAAATTGGCCAAGTTACGGCTGGACGAGACTTTCAAAGGTCAAAACGACCTTGACCTTTGACTTTTAGAGGTCACATGTCAGTTTCAAAAATGTGCAGTGTACAATAGTAACAGTTTGAGACCAACATGATCAAAATTGTATAAAAATTGACCAAGTTATGGCAAGTAGAAAGCAACCATTAAAAGTGGCCTCTGACTTTAAAATGACCTTTGACCTTGGGATGACCTCAACCTGAAGTGAACCTTGACCTCAAAAATGATATTTTGGCTTAAAATTGATCTTTGACCTTGACATGACCTTTGACCTTGACCTTTAACTGGCTATGATTGAATTCCGATACACTGGGAACCACATCTACTATACTACATAAGATATTGAAGATTTAAAACTTTAATTAGCCATCATTTGCATAATTTTGAAAAGCAATACCTCTCATTACAAAAAGGCCAGACTTCATCTATAGAAGTATAATTTTGCCAAGTTTCGAGTTTATATGTGTAATACTTTTTAAATAAAATGTCGGACAAACTTGTCTGGAAAGAAAGAAAGAAAGAAAGAAGGAAGGAAAGAATTCGTAGAAAAACAATAGGTCTGTGTTGGCACACAGACATAAAAAAGAAAAAAGGAAGGAAAGAAAGACAATATTTTTGATAGTATGGAATGATACATAAACTACCACAGACTGTGTCATCATTCTTTTCCATTTCATTCTCATGAACCTAGTAGTCATCTAAGCATGATACAACTTGTAGACGTCAGTCTATTCATACTTGTGCATGCTTTGTTTACATTGAACACTGACCTGGCTACCTGTGGCTCGTACGATATCCTAACCTTGCAACCTCACTGCAAGGAAAACTACAGCTTCCTGTGGCTTCTAGTTGAATCTGTTGTCTTACCCAATTAATTAATTATGTGTTGTTCCAATTTTCTCATTTACGTCTTGTCTGTCTTGTGTAAACATGACAAAAGCAGTCACACATGGCATTCTGTGTGCTACTCAGGGGCACACATACAGACAAGCATGCTGCCTGTAGCCTGATATCAAACCCAGGCTCTCTTATCTGGGCTAAAAGTATCAATTACCAAAGCGGACCCCAGAATCTTGACTGATACCATCTTTGAAGCCTTTGGTACTTCACATTCCATTACGCTTATGGCTAGTTTTAACAAAAAGGCCTGAATGAGCTTGACCTTTAATCTTTAGGCATTGCATGTAAATTACAAAAATACGCAGTGTTGTAATACCTACAGGTTGGGTCCAACATGGATAAAATTGGTTGAAAATTGACTGAGTTATGGCTAGATGAAATTTCAAATGTGAGAATGACATTGACCTTTGACCTTTAGAGGTCACATGTAAATTACAAAAATGTGCAGTGTAACCAACATATTAATCGAAGTTGGATTGATAACCTGTACCTATAATATTTTTGGAGATATTCAAGATTTAAATTTTCAAATGGCCCTAATTTGCATAATTTTCAAAACCCGTGAACCTCTTTAAAAAAAGACCAGGCTTCATGCATGGAAGTATAATCATGCCAAGTTTGGAGTTTTTATGTAAAATACTTTTCAAATGAAATGTCAGACAAATTTGCCTGTAAAGAAAGAAAGAAAGAAGGAAAGAAAGAAAGAACTAGAAAAGATGATTTGCTGCATAGCAAATCAGTGTGTGTGTCTTCAAAGCATATTGGTATGGCAATGTACAAATATTCCATAACACAGGAGTACAAGTTGGAATTGCATCTCTACCTATTATAGCTTTGAAGTTATTCAAGATTTAAAATTTAATGGTGCTATTCAGCATAATTTAAATTGCGACAACTTTTGTTTAAGATTCATTACACACGCAATGGTCAGTAACCCCCTAGTAGAAGTTAAACTGACATGAACATGAACCAAATCGGATGAAAATTAACCAAGTTATGGCAAGATGAAACTTTCAAAGGGCCAAATGACCTTGACCTTTGCCCTTTCAAGGTCAAGTGTTTTTGTAGAAATGTGCAGCGTTGCAATACCTACAATTTGAGTCTAATATGATTAGAATTGGATCGAAAATAGCCAAGTTGGGACTGGATGAAACTTTCAAAGGTCCAAATGACCTAGACCTTTCAACTTTAGAGGTCACATATAAATTTTAAAATATGCAGGGTTACAATAGCTACAATTTCAGCCCAACATGATCAAAATTGGATAAAAATTGACCAAGTAATGGCTAGAAGAAGGCCACCAAGGAAAGTGGCCTTTAACCTTGAAATGACCTCTTCCTGAAGTGAACCTTGACCTCAAAAATGACATTTTGGCTTAAAATTGAACTTTGACCTTGACATGACCTTGACATTTGAGATGACCTTTACCTTGCTATGAATGAACTCCTATACACTCAGGACCACATCTACTGTAGTTTATAAGATATTGAAGATTTAAAACTTTAATTAGCCCTCATTTGCATAATTTTCAAAAGCATGACCTCTCATTATAAAAAGGCCAGACTTTATCCATAGAAGTATAATTGTGGCAAGTTTGGAGTTTCTACGTGTAATACTTTTCAAATGAAATGTCGGACAAATTTGCCGGTAAAGAAAGAAAGAGAGAAGAAAGATCTAGAAAAGATGATTTGCTCCATAGCAAGTCAGTGTGTGTGTCTTCAAAACATATTGGTGTGGCAATGTACAACTATTCCATAACACAGGAGTACAAGTTGGAATGGCATCTGTATCTACTATAGCTTTGAAGTTATTAAAGATTTAAAATTTCTAATGGTGCTATTAAGCATAATTTAAATTGCTATAACTTTTAGTTTTAATTCATTAGCTGCGCAATGGTCAACAACCCCTTAGTAGATGTTGGTCACATATAGATTGGGCAGTGTTACAATACCCAAAATTTAAACCCAACATTAACCAAATCGGATGAAAATTGACCAAGTTTTGACAAGATGAAACTTTCAAAGGGCCAAATGACCTTGATCTTTGCTCTTTTGAGGTTACATGTTCTTATAAAAATGTGCAGTGTTGCGAGACCTACAATTTGAGGACAAATTGATTAGAATTGGATGGAAATTGGCCAAGTTATGTCTGGATAAAACTTTCAAACATCCAAATGACCTTGACCTTTGACCTTGATAGGTCACATGTAAAATTCAAAATGTGTAGTGTTACCATAGCTACCATTTGAGCCCAACATGATCAAAATTGGATAAAAATTGACCAAGTTATGGCTAGAAGAAAGTTACCATGGAAAGTGGCGTTTGACCTTGAAATGACCTTTGACGCTGAGGTGACCTCTACCTGAAGTGAACCTTGACCTCAAAAATGACATTTTGGCTTAAAATTGAACTTTGACCTTGACATGACCTTTGACATGACCTTGACATTGGTGATGACCTTCACCTTGCTATGATCAAACTCCTATACACTCGGAACCACAGCTACTATAGTATATCAGATATTGAAGATTTAAAACTTTAATCAGCCCTCATTTCCATATTTTGAAAAGCATGACATCTCACTATAAAAAGGCCAGACTTTGTCTATAGAAGTATAATTGTGCCAAGTTTGGATTTTCTACATGTAATACTTTTCAAATGAAATGTCGGACAAATTTGCCGGTAAAGAAAGAAAGAAACTAGAAAAGATGATTTGCTGCATAGCAAATCTGCCGGTAAAGAAAGAAAGAAAGAAGAAAGAAAGAAATAAATAAAGAATTCCTAGAAAAACAGAAAAGTGTGCGTTGACACACACACTTTAACTAGGAAAGATGATTTGCTGCATAGCAAATCAGTGTGTGTGTCTTCAAAGCATATTAGAATGGCAATGTACAACTATTCCATAACACAGGAGTAGAAGTTGGAATGGCATCTCTATCTATTATAGCTTTGAAGTTATTGAAGATTTAAAATTACAAATGCCCCGAATTTGCACAATTTTAAACATCTTCATTTCTGTGTATAAAACGACCAAACTCCTTGTATGGAGGTACAATCATGTCAAATTTGGAGTTTCTATGTATAATAGTGTCCGAGATAAGTGTCGGACAAATTTGCTGGCGAAAGAAAGAAAGAAAGAAAGAAAGAAAGAAAGAAAGAAAGGAAGGAAGGAAGGAAAGAAGGAAAGAAAGAAAGAAAGAAAGAAAGAAAGAAAGAAAGAAAGAAAGAAAGAAAAAAAGAAAAAAAGAAAGAAAGAAAGATTTTTTTTAAAATCTGTCTGTGTGCCTTCAAAGGTTGTAAATACTATATGCTACAACTTTTGTCCTTTGGTACTTCACATTCCATTAAGCTTATGGCTGCATGCAAATGTCAAAGTCCAAATGACCTTGACCTTTGACCTTTACAGGTCACATGTAAATTGCACAGTGTTACAATACCCACAATTTGAGCCGGACATGAACCAAATCGGAGTAAGATTGACCAAGTTATGGCAAGACGAAACTTTCAAAGGGCCAAATGACCTTGACCTTTGCCCTTTTGAGGTTACATGTTTTTGTAAAAACGTACAGTGTTGCAACACCTAGAATTTGAGTCTTACATGATTAGAATTGGATGGAAATTGGCCAAGTTATGGCTGGACGAAACTTTCAAAGGTCGAAATAACCTTGACCTTTGACCTTTAAAGATCACATTTAAGTTTCAAAAATGTGCAGTGTACAATAGCTACAGTTTGAGCCCAACATGATCAAAATTGGATAAAAATTGACAAAGTTATGGCTAGAAGAAAGCAAGCATCGAAAGTGGCCTCTGACCTTGAAATGACCTTTGACCTTGAGTCATCTCAAGGTCAAACGGTCATTTCAAGGTCAAAGGCCACTTTCAATGGTGGCTTTCTTCTGGCCATAACTTAATCCAGAGACGCCAACCTGGGTTTCAGAGAAATAGTATTCTTTTCTGATGTTTTCAGTATTTTCACTCTTTTTCAGTAACAGCTATCAGTATAACTTGGAGACAAACAAAAACGTTTTGAACATCTTTTTTATTGATAAAATTATTCATTATGATAAAATTATTCATTATTAAAATTAGTCTTCTAAAAAGTACTTTTTAACTTTGTGTATTTAAAAGAATTTCAAACAAATTTTAGGGAAACCAGCAAAGACACCACCATGAAGGGAGGCAGCTTTAAACACCATGCACACAAAGTCATATTATTTTAATGTCACTGTCCAGGCAACAGTCTTTCAACATCAAACATCATAGTGCTTCAAATGCTTAACATAGCAACTTTTCAGTGTTTTTAATTCCTTCTTTGAGTACTGCCTTTGACCTGCTTCACCAGGTCTAGACTTGGAAACCACAATGGATTCCAAAGTATTTTGTCCCAAATTTGGTCTGAAGTCTGTATGGTTTTTTCTTACAACACTAAAAACACGTTCACAGTGAGCACTTGAGTGGGGGATTGTTAATATACTAAGCATCACTGTTGGCAAAACTCTGAATACTGGTTTTCCATTTTCGTCTTTAATTAATGCTATAGTATAGCAGCCCATGTTTTGTCTATGAACTTTTTCACATGTGCTCGAAGGTCTGTAATTTGATATGCAGCAAATTCAGCAGCCAATGTATCTTTCCTCTCACTACCCAGCAAGCTGGGAAAGAGTGACACCAGATAATCCACATCAGCCCATTTTGTCTCTGTCTGTTTACATACATCAGCAACCTCAACATGTTCAAGTAATTTACAAGATAGAGGCAGTTTTTCAAGGATATATTTACATGCAGTCTTGAAAAACACCACTGCATTGTTGTAAAATTCCTCAATTCTCTCATCTCTAAGATTGTTAGCTTCCTTCTTAGGCGCCGGCAGTCATCTTTTCCACCATGTGCGATGCTGATATCGCTCCTACAAAGTTTGCAAAATGCGTAGGTTTCTCCCTTGTTACTTGACACCAAGCACGGCCATTCATAAGAGTATCTTTGTAAGAAGCTTTGAACGCGTGTCTTCGCTGGTTTTTGCATAAAATCTGCTGTAGAAACCCCTTCACGGCTTCGTTTAGCCATGGCATGTCAGCTGAAACGTGTGGTTTCTTCCTGCGGCGGAAGTTCCGAAGGAACCTAATGCGCATGCCCAGTAAACGGCCTAACAACAAAAGGGCGTATTTGATTTTGCACCGCTTTTTTTTTTCCGTAGCAATAATTTTTTTCCGTAACATCGTATTTTTAGCAAAAAATCGTACGAAATACGGACAAATCGTAAAAGTAGGCATCTCTGTTAATCAGTTTTTATCGAATTTTGATCATGTTGGGCTCAAACTGTAGCTATTGTAACCCTGCATATTTCAAAATTGATATGTGACCTCTTTAGGTCAAAGGTCAAGGTCATTTGGACCTTTGAAAGTTTCATCCAGTCATAACTTGGCCATTTACCATCCAATTCTAATCATGTTGGATTCAAATTGTAGGTTTTGCAATACTCCAAATGAAACCTTGAAAGGGCAAAGGTCAAGGTCATTTGGCCCTTTGAAAGTTTCATCTTGCCATAACTTGGTCAATTTTACTCCGATTTGGTTCATGTTGGGCTTAAATTGTGGGTATTGTAACACTGTGCAATTTACACGTTACCTGTAAAGGTCAAAGGTCAAGGTCACTTGGACTTTGAAATTTGCATGCAGCCATAAGCTGGAATGTGAAGTACCAAAAGATAAAAGTTGTAGCATTTAATATAATATTTACAACCTTTGAAAGGCACACAGACAGATTTGCTTTCAAGCAAATCTTCTTTTCCAGTTTCTTTCTTTCTGTCTTTCTTTCATTCCAGCAAATTTGTCCCACACATTTTTTGGACACTATTAGACATAGAAACTCCAAACTGGGCATGATTGTACCTCCATACAAGGAGTTTGACTGTTTATACACAGAAATGAAGATGTCTATAATACATACACACACCTCTGTAACATGTACTTGTCCCCATATCTGCTATATTGTTTAAACCTATAGTGTCCTTGGAGGAAGGGGAGGGGGGGGGGGCGGCAGTACACTGGTACAGGAAAATAATTTTTCCCCAGTAGAGAATACAGAAAAGAATGTACCAAAATAATGGCTAGTAGTATGGAAAAAGTACAAGACAAGAGGGCTGTGTGAACAGCCCATGCTCAGCTGATCTTGACATTCATCACACTTGCAGCTCTATGAACTTGGGAAAGGATCAAGGTCACCCATGTTCTGAGTAAGTCTGACCATTATAAATAACACTTACATGTGCAACATCAAGGTTCAAGTAGTTCTCAAGTTATAATGAAGAGTAAAATTCATGTATGTTGCACTGTGACCCCACAAACGAGGTCAAAGTCATTCATGTATTGTCTGAGCATGACCTTCATACAAAAACATTAACATGTGCAGCATCACAGTCCTAACTCAAACAAGATCTCAAGTAAACAGTAAATTCTGTGTCAGTTGTCCTGTAAATTAGCATTAGAATGCCCATTGACTTACATAGTTATCAATGGGAAAGAGGTATTGACCGATAAGTACCCAAGTTGAAAATACTTAAAAATCAGGAATCTAAAGCAGTGCCAACTAGTAAACAACTTTGTTTCACCCTTCCACAAGAACATATCCATCACATTTACCTTAATCTGAGTGACGATTCAGAGAACAAGTGAAAAATAGCAAAAAAAAAAAAAAATATATATATATAAAACATTCATGAAAAAAATAAAAGAAAAAATTGCAGCGCAACCTAGTGAACAAATTGGGGACTACATGTCCCTGGGATTGTCTATGTACGATATCATAAAATTGGATGAGCAGTTTCAGAGGTGAAGAGTTTTTAAGGTTTGCCCCATAAAAGAACAAAAAAATTCATAAAAATTCCAAAAATCAAGACAGCGTGACCATTTGAACATACTTGGTAGAGATCCACCCAAGGCACATCCCCACCAAGTTTGAAGTAAATCTGACCAGAATTACTTAAGTTATAACCATTACAAGAAATTCCCATGTTTAACTTTCCTATTAAAACTTTTGGAAAGATTTTTGAAAAAAAAAAAAAAAAAAATTCATTGGAACATGACCATTTGGACAAACCTGGTAGACACCCACCCAAGGTACACCCCCACCAAGTTTGAAGTTGAAGTCGAAAATAGCTATAACACACAAAAATTCATAAAAAAAAAATTAAAAAAATTTGCAGCGCCACCTGGTGAACAATTAAGAACTAGGTGTCCCAGGGAGTGTTTCTGTGTGAAAGTAATTGGATGAGCGGTTTCAGAGGAGAAGATTTTTTAAGAATTGCCCAAAAAAGAACAAAAAAATTCATTAAAAATCCAAAAATCACTGGACCGTGACCATTTGAACAAACTTGGTACACACCTACCTAAGGCACATCCCCACCAAGTTTGAAGTGGATCTGGCACATGAATTTCGGAGAAGAAGTCGAAAATGTGAATTGTTGACGGACAGAAGACGGACCATAAGATAAGCTCAGCTGACTGACAAGTCAGCTGAGCTAAAAATGAGAGTTTCCAATATGCTATTATAGAAAATAAAATAGCCCAGTAGACCAGTATGGAAACACCCTTCAACCCCTCTACTTATCATAAATGCAAAGCTCTGCACTTTTCAAGGGAGCAAGGAGCCTTCACATGTGGCCAAACGTGCATGCAAGACCTCAACACTTCTAGGTCCCTTGTATGTTTGCAAAAGGAGCTGTTCTTGTGGACCAGCAATCTTAATACACAAAATCAAACTAAAAAAGAAGATTTGCTTGAAAGCAAATCTGTTTGTGTGCCTTCAAAAGTTGTAAATTTTACAGGCAACAACTTTTGTCCTTTGGTACATCACATTCCATTAAGCTTATGGTTGGATGAAAATTTCGAAGTCCAAATGACAATGATCTTCCACATTTACCGGTCACATGTAAATTGTAAAAATGTACAGTGTTACAATACCCACAATTTAAGCCCAACATGAACCAAATCAGATGAAATTTGACCAATTCATGGCAAGATGAAACATTCAAAGGGCCAGACAATCTTGACCTTTGCCCTTTACAGGTTCTTACAAAAATGTGCAATGTTGCAAAACCTACAATCTGAGTCTAACATGATTAGAATTGGATGGTAATTGGCTGAGTTATGACTGGATGGAACTTTTCAAGGTAAAAATCACTTTTGACCTTTAGAGGTCATATGTAAATTACATAAACTTGCAGTGTTACAATAAGTACAATTTGCGCCCAACATGTTAAAAATTGGATAAAAATTGGCCAAGTTATGGCTAGATAAAAATTTCAAAAGTCCAAATGACCTAGATCTTTGACCTTTAGAGGTCATATGTAAATTACATAAACGTGCAGTTTTACAATTGCTACAATGAGCCCAACATGATCAAAATTGGATAAAAATTGGCTGAGTTAAGGTTTGATAAAAATTTCAAAGGTCCAAATGACCTAGATCTTTGACCTTTAGAGGTCATATATAAATTGAAAAAATGAAGTGTTACAATAGATACAATTTGAATTCAATATACTCAAAATTGAATAAAAATTGACCTAGTTATTGCTGGATGAAAATGTCAAAGGTGCAAATGACCTAGATCTTTGACCTTTAGAGGTCACATGTAAATTACAAAAATGTGCAGTGTTACAATAGGTACAATTAGAGCCCAATACCATCAAAATTGTATAAAAATTAATTAAGTTATGGCTTGATGAAAATTTCAAAGGTCCAAATGACTTTGACCTTTGCCTTCTAGAGATCACATGTAAATTACAAAAACGTACAGTGTCAAACTAGCTCTGATTTGAGTTCAACATGATCAGAATTGGATAAAAATTGACTGAGTTATGGCTAGATGAAAAAATCGAAGGTCCAAATGACCTAGATCTTTGACCTATATAGAGGTCACATGTAAATTACAGACATGTGCAGTGTTACAATAGCTACAATTTGAGTCACACACAATCAAAATTGGACAAATATTGACCAAGTTATGACTGGATGAAAATATCGAAGGTCCAAATGACCCAGATCTTTGACCTATATAGAGGTCACATGTAAATTACAGACATGTGCAGTGTTACAATAGCTACAATTTGAGTCACACATAATCAAAATTGGACAAATATTGACCAAGTTATGACTGGATGAAAATTTCAAAGGTCCAAGTGACCTTGACCTTTGACCATTAGAGGTCCAGGGCACGAATTTTCTTTTTAAAAGCACTCGTTGGCAGGACAAGTGAATTTTAAAATCCACTTGTCGGTATGCAAAATCCACTTGTCCGAATATAACCTGGTGCAACAAACATAGTAATATTCTTTTTCATCAATCCGTACACAAAGGCCTGGACAAACCATTTACCCTAATTTGGCACTTATTGTCGCTCGCAAATCGGCAAAAATATGTCAATTTTGCCAGCATTCTAGCAATGACAGTAAACAGTAAAACTGGCATAATATAAAAAATACAAATTAAAAAGTAAACTATTTGCATAGGGGGACTCACTATAAAATTCAAATTTAAACGAAGAATTTCAAATCAGAAATCTGTCTCCTTATAATGCACATCGAGTCTGCGGTCACCATCTTTCCTACCACTGTATACAAACAGCTGCATTGGCCATGTGGTCTGACGAACAACTCATTACTTAATTGGTCAATTGAGTCACATGCAAAAATGAGCCAATCAACGCTCGTGTTACAGTGTGTTCATCATGGCTTCCACCCTGTGCATGTGTGTGAACCTTCCGAAATTCAGAGAGGGAACACACAAACGGGAAGCTTTTTTATGTATTGCAGCATGCCACAATAAACATTCCAGTTTTTATAGCAACAATTATTTAGAGTCACAGGCAAATACGCCAAGGTTGGGGGATAAAGGAAAACGCTGAATGTGTGACTGATCAGTGAGCATGATGCCACGTTCACTGTAGATAACTCCACGCAGTCACTTGCGTGTGACTGACAGATGTGTGTTTTGTTTGGCTAGGAAGTCAAGTCGCGGCACTTTTACATGATCTTTCTAACACTTTTAGAACCTACTGATAAATGGCCTTCGATGCTGAATTGCTCAAGAATTCACCATGCGGATTTAAAATTTTTTTGATGTTCCTTTGTCATCGTTCAGGCAGATTAGACTGACAGTGAGGTGCTGTGACCTTGCTCTGAGAACGGGCGAAAGCCAATACGCCCCAATGCATTACTGCTGGTACCGTTTATCTCTTAGTCATATGCACGCAACGGTCAATATACTTGCTTCTTTTGACAGAAATCAAGTAGGTAGTTAAGTCCTGTTGAATACAACCCCTGACCTGTTTAAACCTGGTTTGTTGACTTTAGGCCAGGGGATTATCGTCACCTATTGCGCATTGGCGTCCCTACACACATGCCTGCATTGGTGTGTGTGTTCTGTTCACACGGACTACAGTGATGGCCAGCATATGGAGAGTTGCGAAGACTCTGACTGCTAATCATCAATGTTGCCGTGCATGCAAACAGACGTAATTCCAGTCCAATTAAAAAAAAACAAAAAAAAAATAGCTTGTCCGCAGGACAAGTTGAATTTGAAAGTCACTTGTCTGAGAAGAGCTTTAGCTTGTCCCGGTACGTCGGATCATAGGAATTTTTGCGCCCTGAGGTCACATTTAAATTACTTAAATGTGCAGTGTAACAAACATATTAATTATATCTGTGTGCCAACACAGGCTTACTGTTTTTCAAGGAATTCTTTATTTCTTACTTTTTTCTTTCTTTACAGGCAAATTTGTCCGACATTTCATTTGAAAAGTATTACATGTAGAAACTCCAAACTTGGCACAATTATACTTCTATAGACGAAGTCTTGTCTTTTAATAATGAGAGGTCATGCTTTTCAACATTATGCAAATGAGGGCTAATTAAAGTTTTAAATCTTCAATATCTTATATACTATAGTAAATATAGTTCCAAGTGTATAGGAGTTCGATCATAGCAAGGCAAAGGTCATCTCAAATGTCAAAGTCAAAGGTCAATTTTAAGTCAAAATGTCATTTGAAAGGTCAAGGTTCAGTTCAGGTAGAGGTCATATCAAGGTCAAAGGTCATTCCAAGGTCAAAGTCCACTTTCAATGGTGGATTCTTCTAGCCATAACTTGGTAAATTTTTATCTAATTTTGATGATGTTGGTCTCAAATTGTAGCTATTGGAACACTGCACATTTTGGCAATTACATGTGACCCCTAAAGGTCAAGGGTCAATGTCATGTGGACCTTTGAAATTTTCAACCAGCCATAAGTCTGCCAATTCCCATCCAATTCTAATCACGTTGGATTTAAATTGTGTGTATTGTAACACTGTACATTTTTTGCAATTTACATGTGACCTGTAAAGGTTAAAGAACAAGGTCATTTGGACTTTGAAAAATCCATGCAGCCACAAGCTTAATGGAATGTGAAGTACCAAAGGACAAAAGCTGTAGCATTTAATACTTATAACTTTTGAAGGCACACAGATTTGCTTTGAAGCAAATCTTCTTTTCTAGTTGAAGTTGGATTGGTAACTGTACTCATTATAGTTTTGAAGATATTCAAGATTTAAATTTACAAATGGCCCTAATTTGCATAATTTTCAAAACCATTGAACCACTTTACAAAAACTCAAGACTTCATGTATGGAAGTATAATTATGCCAAGTTTGGAGTTTTTACATGTTATACATGTAGCACACATAGAGGAATATCACTTTTGATGTCATTTGACCAGACAGAACCTGCAATCCCCTCTTCTAAAGCAGCAGGTCAACAAAGTATCAGGTATCACTGATTTAAGTGATCTTACTGTGGTGTGATTTCACAACCATAGCATTGATTTTTTGCACCCCTCCCTTCACTTTTTTTACTTTTCTTAGAATTTATCTGTTGAAAGCAGTCAATCAGAGTAATATATCAGCCAACATTGTCAGAAAAGTGAATCAATTTTGGAAATAATCAACAGCTATCATTTATTCTTGGCAGCTGTGGTGATTTTCAAGTTAACAAGAGAAAAATAAGGTGGACCTATTAACCGCCTACAAATATTAACCTATGAAACAGGCCCCTGGTAAGTGGGGCCTTTTTCTTCACTCTTTTGGGGGTTTTTATAAAGTAAATGATTCTTGACAGTAGCGCTTTTACCCCTCAACAACCAGAGGGGAGTCCCTGACTTGATGTCCTCAGTGACCTTGGGACCAAAGACCAAGGTCACCCAGATAATGTATTATAATAAAAAAATCACATGGCATTATTTATATTTCATGTACACCAAGAATCATGATAGTTTTATTCTTTCTGATGATAAGAATTATACTTGTCTGTCATTTCCTGTTCAATATTTTGCTTTGACTTACAGGTGGTGTCAACAGTATCACAATACTTAAACCCTTTTGCCTTCCCAACGTTCTCACCACATTTCATCAAGATCTAGACAAATTAAGGACCCTTACAATGTCCATAATTTTTTTTATACATACTTTATTCCATCAGTAACCTTTTAAAAGCACGTTAAAGGTCAGTCATCCAGTGTAAAATATCAATACATGTACTACAGACTTTAATACTCCCCATCCTGTGATTGTGCATGTGGATTCTACGACTGATGTTGTATCATGACCAAAGTACCTAGCGCTGAGGTCATATCTGACGTTGGTCATAGAATCCACACTATCAATGGATGGGGAGTATTTAAGTCTATTCGATCATGGCTACACTTAATTTAACTCTAATATATACAGTAGTACCTGTCTTGTGAGACCCTTGTCATGAGCGACCACCTCTCATTTACAGCCATTTTTTTTATTGACTGAGTGTTTTTTCATTATAATTTCCCTCCAATGAGCGACCACCTGCCTTGCGCAACCAGTGGCCGGTCAAAAAAGATCTTGAGCGACCACCCAGAGACACGCTCATTTTGCAAGCATTAAAACTCTTGCCAGATGGCAGCAATTCAAGTCATGGGCCTTTCTTGCGTTTGAGACACTGCGAGATCAGAACACACCGCCATTTTGTATCACTTCACCGATAAATCTTTTGCGAAGCAGACATATGTAGCAAGATGGCGATCAGAAAGAGAAAGATTTTGACTTTGGAGCAGCTAAGTGAAGTGATCAAGACTGTGGAAGGTGGAGCTTCATCCCGTAAAAAAGTGGAGGAAATGAACGTAGGAAAGACACAGATTCTGGGTATCATCAAGACTTATCGTACGGAAACAAATTTCACATGTGACCCTGTGACCTTGATAATTTGCTCAAGGTCATCCAAATACAATCCCAACCTAGGTCTTGCCAAGGTACATAATCCTGCCAAGTTACATCAAATTCCATCAAGTTCTTCAAGACTTACCGCAAGGAAACCAATTTCACATAAGTGACCCTGTGACCTTGAGAATTCACTCAAGGTCACCCAAATACAATCCCAACCTAGGTCTTGCCAAGATACATAATCCTACCAAGTTTCATCAAATTTCATCACGTTCTTCATGACTTATCCAATGGAAACCAATTTCACATAAGTGACCCTGTGACCTTGAAAATTATGTCAAGGTCACCCAAATACAATCTCAACCTAGGTCTTGCCTAGATACATAAGCCTACCAAGTTTCATCAAATTCCATCATGTTCTTCAAGACTTATCGCATGGAAATCAATTTCACATAAGTGACCCTGTGACCTTGAAAATTAGGTCAAGGTCACCCAAATACAATCCCAACCTAGGTCCTGCCTAGATACATAATCCTACCAAGTTTCATCACGTTCTTCATGACTTATCCAATGGAAACCAATTTCACATAAGTGACCCTGTGACCTTGAAAATTAGATCAAGGTCACCCAAATACAATCCCAACCTAGGTCTTGCCTAGATACATAAGCCTACCAAGTTTCATCAAATTCTGTCAAGTCCTTCAAGACTTACCGCACGGAAACCAAGTGTTGAAGAACATGAACAACAACAAAAAGAAGAAGAAGAAGCGGAAGAAACGGACACTAAACCAATATGTCCCCCGGCTTCCACGGGGAGACATAATTTCTGCCTCCCAACACCACCAGCAAGTTACAGCCATGTGATGCAGGCATTATTCAAGCTGTCAAGAGCAACTACAGAAAGAAACTTCTACGCCACATTGTATTTCATGCAGATGAATACAACACAGCCAAAGAGCTTGCTAAAAGTCTGGATGTCTTGGATGCCATTGTGTGGTTCAAGTCTGCATGGGATCTTGTATCTGAAGAGACAATTCATAAGTGTTTTGCAAAGTGTGGGTTCTCTGTACAGAACCTCAACAGTGATGCTGCTGATTCTACAGATCCCACTGACGCTGATTTGCAGTCATTGCTTGGTGATGTTACCTGGGAGGAGTATGTGAATGGTGACAGCAGTGTGGCTACATCCTGTGGTGATTTGTTGGCAATTACTGGTGATTACAAGGAGAATGATCATGATGACAGTGGAGCTGAGCAAGAAGAGACTGTATCTGCTGTCATCAGCTGCAAGACTGCTGCTTCACACATGACTGCACTTAGAGACTTTGCCATGCATTTCAAGGACCCCAAGCTCTTTGAACTTATTACACAGTGCCAAACTCTTGTGGAGAATACTAAATGGAAGTCGGTCAATTCTGCAATGGAAACAACACTGAAAGACTTTTTTGCTCCAAAATAAATTTAGATGCAAATGTGAACTTTAAAGGCTTCAGGAGTAAATGCAAAAAGGGAATTTATAAACAGTGAAGTTTCATGTGTTGTGATCTACTTGTGAACATTTATCTTTAGTGCAGTGGTGTTACATGATCAGTCTTTTTTTCTAATTTCAATTTTGGTGCTCACAATTAAATGCAGATGTATGAGCCTTTTAAAAAAGTGCAAACATTCCTTATTTGATGTTGAGGCATCACATGCACTGTGCACTAGTTTAGTGGTAGTTTGAACATTTTTAAGTCTCAGGTTTTTCTTTCTTTTTTAAATATCTGGTGCTGTCAATTTTATGCAAATGCTGAAATAGCATGTACAAAATGAACTGTGATTTGGACTTGAACTGTACAGTACTGGTGACTCACACACCAGTGTATTGGATTGAATTTATACAAAGACATTATACGTGTCATACTTACAAATGTGATCAGTACTTTTTCTGTGATGACTACCTCTGCAACTTATTCCTGTACTATGACACAGTCATGTACATGCATTTTATACCTTCTGTGAAGACTGAAGACAGAACAACATGATTGGGTTTCTTAAACTTTATTGCACACGTTGTATATATATATACACATTTTTACTTTTTACATTTTATTTCAATCAAGTTCATGGTCAAGATAGTCGTTAGTTGTTCCCTCTCTTGAAAGGCCACCTGTCTTATAGGGCCACTTTTATGATTTCCCCAAGGGTGGTCTCACAAGACAGGTACTACTGTACCTCAAATGCAGCACTTTTCGCATAGTAGACCTACACAGTTCTAGCAGCCACCCAGCTGATCTCTGAGTAAAGTGGCACTTCATTGCAATCACTATGCAAAGTGCCGAATTACCGATGTGAATTCAAGTGTTTGTAAGTTAATGCAAGCAAAGAGTTCCACTGATTCTTAGACATCACAAACACGGTTGGACTATGAGTAAACACTCTGTTTAACTTGATCATCGCATTTGCAATCGATTATGAATGTCTAATAGTGAAAATGGTATGTCAACTGTTTCAAATGGAAGTTTGAAATAGTGTCAACTGATGGCACTGCATGTTTGTAAACAAAGCGTTCTGGCCTGCCTCAAAAAATTTTAACAAACTGTTTGGACAAGCTGCAACACATGACCGACCTGCAAAATGACCCCCACAGACAACCACCCAATAAAACAAGAGGGCTGTGTGAACAGCCTGTGCCTCAGCTGATCTTGACATTCATCACACTTCCAGCTCTATGAACTTGGGAAAGGATCAAGGACACCATGTTCTGAGTAAGTCTGACCTTTATAGAAGAACACTTACATGTGCAACATCAAAGTTCAAGTAGTTCTCAAGTTATAATGAAGAGTAAAATTCATGTATGTTGCACTGTGACCCCACAAACGAGGTCAAGGTCATTCATGTACTGTCTCAGCATGACCTTCATATAGAATAATTAACATGTGTAGCTAACTCAAAACAGATCTCAAGTTATCAAATAAACAGTAAATTTCGTGTCAGTTGTCCTGTGAATTAGCATTAGAATGCCCATTGACTTACATAGTAATCAATAGGAAAGCTCCATTGACTGATAAGTACCCGAGTTGTACATATTTAAAAATCAGGAATCCAAAGCAGTGCCACCTACTAAACAACTGTTTGACCCTTCCACAACAACATATCCATCACATTTCAGCTTAATCTGAGGGACAGTTCTGAAAACAAGTGAAAAATAGCAAAACCATACAAAAAACTCATAAAAAAAATTGCAGCGCCACCTGGTGAACAAATTGGGAACTAGGTGTCCCCGGGAGTGTCTATGAACGATATCAAAACAATTGGGTGAGCGGTTTCAGAGGAGAAGCATTTTGAAGGTTTGCCCCAAAAAAGAACAAACAAATTCATAAAAAATCCAAAAATCAATAGAGCATGACCATTTGAACACACTTGATAGAGATCCACCCAAGGCACATCCCCACCAGGTTTGAAGTAAATCTGGTCAATATTATTAAAGTTATGACCATTACAAGAAACTCCCATGTTAAACTTTCCTATTAAAACTTTTGTAGAGATTTTTGAAAAAAAAATCATAAAAAAATCCAAATTCACTGGAACATGACCATTGGAACAAACCTGGTAAACACCCACCCAAGGTACATTGCCACCAAGTTTGAAGCAAATCTGGATGATGGTTTTGGAGAAGAAGTCAAAAATGTAAATTAGCATTAGAATGCCCATTGACTTACATGGTAATCAATAGTAAAGGTGCACTCAAAAAAATATAAAAATCAATGGAGCGTGACCATTTGAACAACTTGGTAGAGATCCACTCAAGGTGTATCCCCACCAAGTTTGAAGTCAATCTGGATGACGGTTTTGGAGAAGAAGTCGAAAATGTGAATTAGCATTAGAATGCCCATTGACTTCCATAGTAATCAATAGGAAAGCTGCATTGACCGACAAGTACCAGAATTGAAAAAATCGTTTAAAATCAGGAATCCGCAGCAGTCCCACATAGTGAACAACTTTGTTTGACCCTTCTACAAGGAACATATCCACCATGTTTCAGCTTAATCTGAGTGAGGGTTCTGGAGAAGAAGTCGAAAATAGCCATAACACACAAAAATTCATAAAGAATTAGGAAAAAATCGCAGCGCCACCTGGTGAACAAATTAAGAACTAGGAGTCCAAGGGAGTGTTCCTGTGTGATATCAAAGCAATTGGGTAAGCGGTTTCGGAGAAGAAGATTTTTTAAGATTTACCCAAAAAAGAACAAAAAAATTCATTAAAAATCCAAAAATCACTGGACCGTGACCAATTGAACAAACTTGGTGGAGACCCACCCAAGGCACATCTCCACCAAGTTTAAAGTGAATCTGGCTGACGGTTTTTGAGAAGAAGTCGAAAATGTGAATTGTAGACGACGGACGGACGACAGACGGACGGACGACGGACCCTCAAAAAACCTCAGCAGACTGACAAGTCAGCTGAGGTAAAAATTGCTGTTCAAATCAACCGTAACCAAGTTCAAAGACAAAGCTAACAGAAAAGATTGCCAACATGTGCCGTTATTTTGCAGTAAAGTCAACTTTAACACATCATTTTATTTCAACTTGTCTGGGCGGTCAACTTGGACCTTGTATGACTAGGTTTCAGATGTCCGTTTTCCGAGTTCCCAGAACAAACAGTCGTCAATGTATTTATTAGGAAAGGGCGGCTTACAGGTACTTGAATTTTTGTTTTTTCGTTCCATTAATTTTAGGGTTGGTCCTTTTTAGTAGGGTCTGTCAGCTTGCAGGAACCACACATATATTTATGTTAGGCTTTGGGTAACCTGGACTTTTGTTGAAACATGTTGAAAATGTATGTTCTTTCCCCTTTTACACATTACCTATTTTGACGTCAAGTTTAATTTGTTACCTGGGTACAGCCGGAGGTACTTGTTACCAATAAAAAATTCCCCGGGCCAATAGAAAATTAGCAAGTCACATATTATTTTAAGTATTGGGACTTTTGTAATTTCAATGAAATGACCGATAAGAGAAAAAAACATTTCACACAGACTGCTGTTCTAGGTACACATATCCTGGATTATTGTCGAGTTCTGATACTCTGTGATCGATGGACTCCCATGGGACAAAATGTGGTGGTCCAAGACAAATTAAGGGTGTCTTGGTCACCAACGATTGCTAAAATTGTTCCCTGGTTGGAATGATGCTGGTATATTGCTCTCCATCGAGGTAAGCAGCTTTTAGATACTCAAATTTGAAATGGTTTAATCTGAAAGGTGTACTGGAAAAAAACACGCTTAGTTCCATTCTTTACAAAATCGTGTTTGTTTTTGACAAAACATAATTTTTGACGCTTAAACAGCGACTTTAAAAATTGAATGGGTTGAAGAAATGGAAGCGAAATTTGCATGCTTCCATATAACCTGATTGTGGTCAATTTTTCGGTCTACTTGTACATTTATGTACGGCCAATGATTTTCTGTTTTTTTTTTTAAACCGAAGCGGAATTGTGCATTTTTCTCATCCTTGAAACGGAATTGGATTTTTTTTCTTATATGAAGCATATATAAATATATAGTAGTGAAACAAAATTTGAAAATTTTTTGCTGATGAAGCAGAATTCCTCTTTTTTTTTAAACAGAAAATCATTGGCCCTATTTTTGCAAACTTTTACTGAAACCATACAAAGAATTGGTGACCTTTTACATGAACCGCAATCTTTCATCTTACCAGCCTACTTTTCACAGGAATATAAAATTCAGGGCTCAACAATTTTCATATCTAATTACCTGGGGCAGGCCAGATTTAATCTTGGGTAAGTTAAAATTGAGAAGTACTTTCCCGGATGGGCAACCATTATTTTTTCAATGGGAACTCTGTTCCACAACAGTTCATGACCCAGTTACAGTTGTTTGCAAGGCTGGCAATGGGACACAAGAAGGTGATGATAATCTGTTGTTATAACAGTGTTTGAAGTCGGAGCCCTGTGTGCAAGCTGAGGAACTATGGGGGTCTTGTTGACACCCCATATGTTGGCGTTTGCTGCAGTCTGTGTGTACCCACGAATGGCAGAATTATAGGCATTTAATGTGCGTGGGGACGCCAATCGGCAATAATAAACCCTATGTAAACATTTCAGGTTTAAACAATTACTTGGAAAGCATTTGCATTCAACAGGACATGGCTTCCCACTTGATTTCTGTCAGAACACCCCCCCCCCCAAAAAAAACGATATTTTCACTGCCTGTATAGCGTACGTACGATTACGAAATCAAAGGTACTGGCAGTTACACCAGTTATTGAAGCAGGATAACAGCAACTCACCATCAGTCTGATCAGACCGAACAATGTCAAAGTAGCAAAAAAAATAAATAAATAAATAAAAATTTCCAAGCCATTTTTTTTTTGCAAATTACAATCAAGTGCCATTTATTGGTGGGTCCTAACAGTGTTGGAAAAATTAAAGATCATGATTGTAGTATGGATGCTGTAAGATGACTTCCCTGGCAAAGACAGCACACAACTCCCAGTAACACGCAAGTGACAGTGTATACGATACATAAAGTTTAGGCTATTCATACTGAAGTATGTACATCTGTCCTACCTGTGACAGTGCATTAAAAAGTGCATAATTTGATGACAAAAAACATCAATTTATTGTCCAACATTAACATACAATATGTATATTACCCTTTATCATACTGCTAAACTTCAGAATGCACTTACTAGTTTGATAAGTTTAAACCAGTTTATTGTACGAACAGCTGTTGAAGGTCTCAACATGGAATAGGGGTGAAACGATAGGCCTCAGTCAAAATACGATACATATCACGATACACACCTTACGATATGATATGTATCACAATATTTTAATATTCTATTCTGTCTGGAAGTTAGGCATATTTATGACATCAAAAATTGCAATCCCATCTTGACTTGAAATGAAATAAAAATGTATCAACAAAGAATTTTTTCATGGTTGTAACTTTTTAATAACTTTGTATTCAATCAATCATAAATGATTGTAATTTGTACAATTGTGATGTTGCACTGTGACAACAGTTGCATTATGTCAGTCTTAGACTTAGTACAAAATGACATAATGTCACTTGTTTTTAGCTACTTCCCTGAATTTTGTCAATATTTAATTTTCCTTCTATGTTTCATATTATGGATTTATTAACTGCTTGGAATTTTAATTACCGTCTCCTGGATTTTAAGTTGTGCAGGTTTGGCAACACTGGACTCTTGCGTTGTGAAATGGGTAAATGTAAACATGGAATGTTCACAGTGGCTCTGTTCTGAGTGTTCTCACTGCCATGGTTAAAAATTGGCAAAACTGTAAAAACAGCGATAAAATGGCATGTGTTTCTGCTCGCCGCAGGACTGGATTAAACAACACGTTTCAATGTTTGGATTCAGTAAAATGCTTTCTTATTGGCTAAATGCGACAGCAATGAGGTTAATTTATGCCAAACATCGCTGTTTCCAAGGTTTGAAATATTTTGCAAACGGCTGTTTCTGTAGGCTGATAATGTAGTCAGATCATCATGTTATCTATTTGAATGATTAATGAGCTAAGACAAGGGCTAGTGGCCACAATGGAAGAGGTTTAGAGTTCTACTGGTTTCGTACTTGTGTACTGGTCAGGAACTGAAGGTTTAACCGTTTTAGGGCCCGTATTTATAGGTGCACGTAACTATCCGTCATCACATCATACACACAAACTGTGATGACGTGGAGATGGGATGTGCCTTGGCTATGGTATGGTTACCACGGCCTTTGAATTCCAAAGAAACGTTCGGAAAAACAGTGATCCTCCAAATAAGGAGAGGTCAATGAGTGTACCAACTAGGTAGTTTGATACAACGTTGTGTTGGGCTTGAAAATCCAGTTGGACCATTGTCCACTGGATGCCCTGAGTAGGGGCAATTAGAAATCAACTGGTGTTGTTTCTTAGGTATTTAGTTACCATTAACCTGCTTGCCATGTACACAGGTGTGTCAATGGCCAGAGCTGTGGATAATAGCATGGACAAATGAGTTGTGACCAAAAAAAATATTTGAATAATTAGCTTTGAAGATTAGACATGTGGACCAATAGGACCATGGAGATCGCTCAGACCGTCACTTCTTCCCTGCACTTCCGCCCACGTCTCAGCAACATACCATTGGTAAAAGCATGGATGCCAGGCACAATATATGCAGGAAATTTGGCTCTTTTGATGTTGTTAAAATGTAAAAACTTTGACATTTTTATAGCATTGGGACTCAGATAGTTCTTCTGAAGCTTTCTGTTACAATTGCAACGCATACGGTATGGAAGGATATTCACTGTACACACCGTACCGATGCTTGATGCAGGTAACGTTGTGTGCCCAGACTCCACTTGCACAGCCGAACACCGGAAAGCATAGGCATTTTTTTCAAACATATTAGTTTTGCCTTCAGTAAAACAAACTGATAATTGTAAATAACTTGAAAAATGAGCAAATAATAAGATTTGAGGCTTTATAAATAAATCTAATGTGGTAACATTCAAAGAAATTACTGCATAATCAACATGTGCAATAACAGAGACGTGTCCAGGACGACAATTGAGGCCACTGACACTAGCAGCCTTAAACTAAGGGTAAAAATTTGCATCATATCGATTTTTTTCACCGTACCGGTACTGCATTGCGGATCGTTAGCCCATTCGCATGAATGTATCGTGTCACCCCTACCATGGAAGCTTCACACTATTGACACCCTTTGAATACATTAATGCCACAAATTTGATGAAAGTGTTGAATATATAAAAAAAAAAAGATGTTTTTATATAAAAATACTGATGAATTTCCCTAAAATTCCTTCTTTCTCGGTGGTAAGTGTTAAGCCTTGAGAGGCTAAATGTTGCTTTGGAACCTTAATTGAGAGTTCAGAGTAGAGAGATGTTCAGGGATTGCAGGTTCCAACACTTGGCTCTCCTATAACATTACATTGTGGTAACAAAAAAGTTGGGGCCTGAAAAAAAAAAAAGTGTTCAGGTAACAGCTCTAGGTGTTCCACTTGCCAGGTTTTACCGTAAATGGTTGGTCCAGACCTTTGTTTATGGATTGATGAAAAAAAATTTGTTTCTATTATCGAGTTATATTCGGACTAGTGCATTTTGCCTGCAGGCAAGTGAATTTTGAAATCTAATTGCCCTGCGGACCAGAGATTAAAAAAAAAATAGTCAAGCCCTGAAATTGAATGTTGTAGTTGTCTGGGACCGTGGTGTATTTGAGGTGAATACATATCTTCATGGGGTTAATCTAGGATTCTGGAAAGGGGCCTTTTTGGATAAAAATTGAGAGATGTACTTTTTTGGGACTCCTACATGATTTTAAATAATTTTAGAGGATTGGGAACAAATTTGTGGCCATTTCTTCACCTTGGGAAAAATAAAAGGCTCCTAAAAGTATGGTAGAATAATCCCTGATCCCATTATAGATGTGTCCTTGCAGGAAGTGACACATATCAAGTGGTGATCCAATAGCAGGCTCCTTTAGGGAACCTACATGATTTAAAAGTACAAAGCCTCTTGCTCTTATTTGCATGGGAGAAATGACAGGTTCTCGTAATAGTAATGAGGTTTTCTTCACTGTTTGTATGATCCTTGATTTGATTACCAATAAGTGTAAATGACTGAGCTGTATACCATGTGGGAAAAATAGGTCTGAATTGACCATGATGATTCTAGTGCCGCTTTAAGGTACACATTAAGTCCATATTTGGTTTGAGTGACTAGCTGCGGATATGGACACCAAATATTGTCAACTGAGCTGAAAATTGTGGTTGATTTCAATGTAGATCAGAATTGACCTTGACTCTAGAGAAATAACTACCTGCTTACTGTCATGTTATGATAGCAAACCGTGAAATTACTTTACCTTGAATAATTTTTCCTTCAAATTGTATACTAGATGATCAGTTAAGTGAATATCATGAATATCACTCTGTAAAACATTCTTACTTAAAGCCCAATATATCTACAGGCTACACAACTTCACAAATATGATGAACTTGGAAGTTGAATTTTGGCTGCTCGACACTGGTGTGCCATGGCAATAATGACATAACACATATTTCACAGTAAAAAGAAGCGACATTAATGTGGACGAATGACAGAGCTTTATTCAATGTGAATGCAGTGTAGATTAATATTCATTGTGCATAAATTGCCAATCTGGTCATTCATCATGTCATGCACATAATGTCATGTTCATGTGCTGATACAACTGAACTCCGGGTTGTCATTTCCCCACACCGACAAGACAAACATTTTTCTATTTTCTCCTCCTCTACTCATAAATAACATGGGTTCTCACAACAACATATTTGTCTTTTGCATACTGTGATGAAAATGCACAAAATTATTTCCAGGCAAGTGTGGGTCACACTATAAATAACTCGCACCGGGGACAAAGCATGAACTCGTACAACCTCATTCCAAGCCAAATGTATGCGTCTCTGGCTGGTTGCTCTCT
This sequence comes from Hermodice carunculata, assembly GCA_964020975.1. Taxonomy (NCBI): domain Eukaryota; kingdom Metazoa; phylum Annelida; class Polychaeta; order Eunicida; family Amphinomidae; genus Hermodice; species Hermodice carunculata. Next base: position 204,066 of record OZ026629.1, on the reverse strand, counting down.
GGTCCGCGATCCGTAATTAGGTCAACAAACCCTCTAAATTTAACACCATCAACCGACTGACAGGTAATATACACTTACCGAATTGTGTCAATAATTTCGTGGGCCCCATCTCTGCCGTCCTGAAAACAAAAATCAAGCATTGGTTAGCGCAGAGAACATGAATATACAAATGCTGGTCGGAAATCAGCCAGAGCAGTAGGTGTAAAATTGTATGGATGTGGACCGCCTTACCGTAGCAGGTATGGGCCACGTATAAACGGCCGGATCGGCTCCTGCTGGACTATGTAATTTCAATTCGAGTGCCATAATCCGTTCCCCGCTTCCTCATTCACACTCCTATGGTCAAATTATGAGAATTGTCGTCAAAATTTGACCATATTCTCTCGTCAAAACTGACCTACATATCTCCATACAGACAATCCATGTGAGGAAGCGACTCAACCCCGTGATTGAGACGCCAAGTGCTGATTGGCTAGTCTCGTTATGAGACCGAGACTTGTAAATCATTATGGCGCCATCTTTGAACGCACCCACATAATTTCATGTTGTTGAGATGTATGCTGGTGATTCAGCTGGTTAAGAGGCGGCTCGTTGGCGTCATCAATAGTAAAAGAAGAATCTGTCTAAAGAGCGAGGCGTAAAGAAGAGGAACTGTATGACGTATATTTTTCGTTACGTATGAAAAAATGGTGAGTTCCATCGCTTCATCCATGATCGAGCCACATCCAATAAATTATCCGCTTCTGTTCTGGCCACACCATGACACACACTCTGACTGAGACTCAGAGTTCACGACTGACATGTTTGTTGAACAGGGAGCTCTGTCACCCTTAAACTCCTCTACACGGACAGCGCAAATAAAATCCAACAGTCAACACAGTTTTATGACAACCATGCACTGAGAAACCTAAATCATAATAATTCCAAATGAAACACCGTCTGATTCACCACAGATAAATTGCAACTAGAAAACAAGATTTGCGTCACAGTACATCTGTTTTGTGCCTTCAAAATGAGAACAGTTTGAAATGCTACCCTTTGCATTGTTCAACATTATCAGAATTTTGTGTATTTGGGAGGTTCTTCAGAATACGGCACCATGGCACTTTGGATTTTATTATTTTTTTATTTTTTGCCAAAAACAATACTTTTCTTTGGTGGGAGTTCCCCCCCCCAACACCACTTTATCTTATGTGAGGTGTCCCCCCCCCCACACACACCCCGTTGGGCTACATCTGCTACCCTGTGTAGGACTCAAACCCACACATGATGGCACCCTTTCCCATATCCCTCCTCTTGTAGGGGCTTTCCATGATAATAGGGACACAGATACCACAGAATAAATTTGCACATACAGAAAAAAAAACGTAATGCCACTGAAAAGTAAACATTTTAAAGTATTCAGATTGTTTTGACTTTTTTTATATAAAGCAACCTATGCTCAATTTATGAATTCATATTTATGTAAATTAGCATTTCTGTGTCATGGATGGGACATTATGTTTTTTAATATATCTATGATGTAGATAATGTTTTGTGACTTTTATCCCTTGGGACAAAGTAACATGGGAACCTTGTTGATCATGCACTATGTAATGGTTGTTGAGTTGTTGATAATTATTAACATACAGCATGTCTATTTTCCATAATGTCCTGTCTGTGACAAATGACATTCAAAAGTTCAATAATTTGCTATTAATACTGGTAGGAATAAAAATTTATTTTATATTCTCTGTATTCATTATAAAGGCTTGTCTAGGTGACACATTATTAAGACTGTCAAAATCTTGAAATCATAATTTGTCACTGACGGGACATTTTTGTCATGGATGGGACATCTATCACAGAGTACCCATGCATAGTTCCCTAGACTAGTAACAGGTTAATATTACCCTATTTTTGTACATCTTATCTATTGTAAATTTAGTATCATCTAATTAGTTTGTCTCTCACATACTCTAATTTTATATATAGTGGTGAATAATTGATAAATTTAATAATAATTTTATCAATATCTATATTTATCCATAATGTGCCATTATATCATACTATTGCTCAAAAATATCAGGATATATGTACAATTCATAGTGGGAAAACCATTCAGGTTGTTTCTCTTTGTGTTTAATATGATGGTTTGCTAAAATAGAAAATTTGTTGCACATTTTTAGGTATTTTGAATCAGAAAGTTTTGAGCGAGCGGAAATAGGACAGTTAGCGTGGGAGTCCCCATCTTGAATATCATTAGCGAGGAGCAAAATAATAAACATATGCTAATGAAAATACAGTCAGTATGTCGGGTCGTGGTGTGTCACAGCAGGACAGGAGCACGGCAAGGGAAGGGAGCAAGAGGGAGGTGTGCTACGGGGGGAGCAGGCTGAGGTAGGACGGGAACAGACAGGAGGGCGGGAGGAGAGCAGAACAGAGGAGGGCCAGGAAACGGGGGAGAGGTACAGAATGGAGGGAGGTGGACAGAGAGCATGGGGTACGGTGGGAGGGATACATACAGTGCGAGGTGTGCTGTATGTGAGAGGAGTTTGGTTGTACTGGGCTGCTCTGTACCTTTGAGGAGGCAAGGGAGGAAAGCTTTAGGTACAGGTCTGGTAAGTGCAGGAGGACTGAGACTTTAAAAGTCCAGTTCGCTGCCCTCAAGCTAGAATTAGAGGAGGCCAGAGATAGGAGTATGGCTCCCGGGGAGGGGGTTAGCATGGTAGGGGGACAGGAGGGTGATCGGGGGCAGAACAGGGAAGGGGAGAGAGGGGGGATAGGACAGACAGTGCAGGAGGAGGCAGGGACCAGTGGGCAGGAGGGTGTAGGGGAGGAGGGAGAGATGGCAGGAGAGACAGTGCAGGAGGAGACAGGGTTAGTGTTAGACAGACAGTTGTGGTGGGGAGTAGTATTGTTAGGAGAATTGACGGGACCTTTTGTAGGAGGGACAGGGAGAACAGGGTGAGGGTATGTCAGCCAGGGGCAAAGATTAGGGACGTAGATGAGCAGTTAGGGGGGATAGTGAAGAGAAGTGGGCAGTGCCCGTAGGTCATAGTCCAGGTTGGGACTAATGACCTGTCGGACAGGGAAAAGGGGGGAATAGGGAGGATGGGTACAGAGACAGTTTTGGGAAGAAAAAGAGGACTTTTAGACTGCATAAAGCAGTTAGACTGTGAGCTGTTAGTGATGGGGATCATACCAAGGTTGAGGATGAGTAGCTGGGAGGCTAGCAGGATCTGTGGGATCAATAGGCAGTTTGGGTAGGATGTGTAGGGGGAGGGGTATAACATTCAGGGACGTATGGGAGGATTTTGTCGGCAGGAGGGAGTTGTTCGCCGGGGATGGGCTGCACCCTAGTCAGGCAGAAGATAGGTTAGGGCAGGTTTACAGTGACTGGGTGCAGCAACAGGGAAACTAGAAATCCCAGCGCCTACCAGGCAGTCTCTTGGGCAAAGTGTTGGAAGCAGGAACAAAGAAAGTGCAAGGATGAGGAGTAACAGAAAAACAAAGACCATGAAAATAGGATATGTTAATTGCAGGGGATATAAAAACAAAGTGGCAGAGATAGGAGGTGTAATAGAGAGTGAGGGAATGGACATTGTAGCCCCAGCAGAAACACATATCAGAAAGGAAGAGGTTAGTATAGTAACATGCCCAGCAGGGTATGAGCTGATAGGTACAGGGAGAGAAAGTGGACAAATAAAAGGAGTAGGATTTTTGATTCAGAAGGGGGTAAAGTGACACGGATATGGCAAGATTCATGGGAAGAAGACAACCAGGCGAAAAATGAGATGTGCACAGTGGATAGGAATAGAGTCAAATGGAGATAAGATAGCAGTAGCTGTATTGTATGTGGGTCCTGAGAGGTTACCTAATGAATTGAATGGCCAGATATATGATAGGATGAGAATGATGATTAGTGAAATTCATCAGCAGGGCTACCAGGTTATGATAGCTGGGGATTTTAAGGGACACATAGGAAATGGAATGAGTGGAATAGAGGGAGGAGATAGAGGAATCAATGGAAATGGAACCAGGCTACTGAATTTCACAAGGGAATTTGGTCTGAGGATGGTTAATAGGGATGTACAATGCATAGGAAAGTGGACATGGGCATCTGGTGAAAGGCAGACCATAATTTGTTATATTTTAGTGGACAATGGATTATTTCAGATGACACAAAAATGTGAAATAGATAATGACGGGAGATTGGATATAGGCAGTGACCATAACTGGATGATAGTCTGCATTAACATGCAATATCAAAGAAGAAACCGAGGGGGAACTATTAGAATTGGTGTGGAATATTAAGGAGGAAACAGACTGAGCAGGATATCAAGAAAGTTTAAAAGTTGAGTTGCAGGAATGGAAACATAGATGGAAGGATGAAGGAGAAGTACAGGAAATGAATGGGGACCTGACCAGAAGGATTCTTAAGGTAGCACAGGAGAAGACAGAAAGAAAGTCCCAGTTGAAATCCTAGGGTATTGAATATACCCCGGAGCTGAAAGGAGCCATAAAAAGAAAGAGGGTTAAGAAATAGAGCATGGAGATTAGCCAGGAAAAACAGGTACTCACAAGGTGATATAGAAGCAGCTAAGAGACAGTATATATGGAGTGTAGCAGAGAAGAGGGCCAACGGTAATGAACAAATGACAAGGAAAATAATGGAGAATGGGTGGGGAAGCAGGGCTAGAAATAGGGCTTATCCGCTTGTCCGTACTAAGTGAAACTTGTGACGGACAAGTAAAATTGCCAATGCACTTGTCCAAAATTTACATACAGTTCAATTAGAATTTAAGACTCCACTTGGTTGGCGGACAAGTGAAAATTTTTCCTTATTTCTAGCACTGGGAAGGGTCAGCCATCTTTTGGAAACAGGTTAATTGGCGAAAACAGAATAAAGCATTGGAAATCATGCACAGAGGGAAAAGGACTGATAACAAGGAAGAAATACAGGAAGCTTTAAGTGAGCATTGGGAAGAAGTCAATGACCCACAGTGGGGTCAGGGAACAGTACCAGGGTGTCAAACAGAGTACACACAAGATCAATAGGATCCAGAGATGTGTTGTAGGATCAGAAGTATAGAAGTTAAAATGGCAGTTGAACAGATGGGGTTACGCAGAGCTCCACGACCAGATGATATCTTGACAGAATTCATAAAGAGAGGACCAGAAGAAAAGATAGTTTACAATTGCTTTTCAATAGGGTCATTGAGAAAAGACAAGTACCAAAGGAATGGAATAGACTTAGGATTTCATATATCCCAAAGAAGGGTCCAGGAGGCCCATTGGACCAGTGTAGGGGCATTGCGATTTCATCAAATGTGGGCAAAACATTCAGTAGGATAATGTATGGGAGACAAATTAGTATAGTTGAAAGGCTTGGTCTTCTGGGAGAAATTCACAATAGATTCAGACCAGGCAGAAGGGTAGGTAGCCACATCTTCACATTGACCCAGGTGTTAGAACTGGCAAGAGAAAAGCCGAAGAAAGTCTTCATGGGTTTCTAAGATGTAAGGAAAGCTTATGACAGGGTATGGAGAGATGCTCTATGGGAAAAACTAAGTGGACTAGGATTTGGTGGAAATTTTCCATAAATTCTAAAAGTGCTCTATAAAGATGTAGACTGTACACTTTCAGTAGGAAAGGTAGAAGTAGAGAATGCACGTGTGGATATAGGCCTAAAACAGGGATGTGTGCTGTCCCCAATTTTGTTAGCTTTGTATGTTAAGGAGTTGGGGGGTCAGTTGATGGAGTAAGATAAGGGAATAAAGATAGGTGATCTAAAAATTCCAGGTCTATTTTTTGCAGATGACATTGTACTCATGGCAGAGTCCCAGAAAGAACTACAAGAGATGCTGAACATAGCAGGGGAATATGGAAATAAATGGAGGTTAGAATTTACTAAGGAAAAGAGTAAAGTGATGACTCTTGGGAAGAAACCAGACGGGAACTAGAAAAGAAGATTTGCTTCAAAGCAAATCTATGTGCCTTCAAAAGTTGTAAATATTAAATGCTACAACTTTTATCCTTTTTTTACTTCACATTACATTAAGCTTATGGCTGGATGCAAATTTCAAAGTCCAAATGATTTTGACCTTTGATCTTTACAGGTCACATGTAAATTGCACAATGTTGCAATGCCCACTATTTAAGCCAAACATGAACCAAATCAGATGAAAATTGACCAAGTTATGGCAAGGTGAAACTTTCAAAGGGCCAAATGACCCTTACCTTTGCCCTTTTGATGTTACATCTTATAAAAATGTGCAGTGTAGCAATACCTACAATTTGAGTCCAACATGATCTGAATTGGATGGAAATTGACTGAGTTATGACTGGATGAAACTTTCAAAGGTCCAAATGACCTTGACCTTTGACTTTTAGAGGTCACATGTAAATTTTTAAAATGTGCAGGGTTACAATAGCTACAATTTGAGCCCAGCATGATCAAAATTGGATAAAAATTGACCAAGTCATGGCTAGAAGAAAACCACCATCGAAAGTGGCCTTTGCCCTTGAAATGACATTACACCTTGAGATGACCTCTACCTGAAGCAAACCTTGACCTCAAAAATGACATTTGACTTTTGACCTTGACATTTGAGATGACTTTTACCTTGCTATGATCCAACTCCTATACACTCAGAACTACATCTACTATAGAATGTAAGATATTGAAGATTTAAAACTTTAATTAGCCCTCATTTGCATAATGTTGAAAAGCATGACCTCTCATTATAAAAAGGTCAGACTTTATCTATAGAAGTATAATAGAGTTGCAATACCAGGAATGATATATGGCTTAGATGTGATTTCAGTTAGTGAGGGAGATATCCAGGGAATGGAGAAAGCACAGAACGAGATGGGAAAATGAATACCGCGAGCACCACCATGTACAGCAACAGAAGGATTCTTAGGAGAGTAAGGATGGAATAAAATCACAGATAGGATTGCAAAGCCAAGTTAAAGTACTGGGGGTATTTACAAGTGCTCAATAAGTGAAGACAGCTGGTGCAGGAAAGTTTACAATGAAGTAGTCAAGGAAAAAACAAGATGGGTCAAAGACTAGATGAGTTAGCAGAGAAATATGAATTGAAAGGATATGATGAAAAGGATGATTGAAAAGTATATATAAGTAAGACTATTACAGAGGGTTGGAAAGAAGACTGGTAAAGAGGAATCCGCGAAAAATGTACATTGCATGCAAACAAGGCATTAGAAAAGCCAAAGAAAAGTCTGTGTTGGGATGGAGGGAAGGGATCCAAGCTTTTTTTTCAAAGTAGGGCAGGAGTGATCGATCTGGAAAAGAGAAAACTGAAGTGGACAACAGGTAGTAATGGAAAGTGTAAGATGTGTAGACAAGAGACAGATAAGACAGTGGATCATTGGCTATTGTGGTGCAATGCATATAGAGAGATAAGGGGATTTTTTTTTTCAGAAAGATGCACAGGGAAGATTACAATTACAAGGCTTTAGAAGAGGTTCAGTTTTTAGAGGAAGATGAAAGTAAATCATGGATTTCAGGTTTGAAAGGTGGCTTTCTGGGAGGCAGGAAAGGTAATAAAAATGTACAGGACTACCTGGTGGGATGCTGAGAGAAAAGGAATGAAACTAGGATAGATGATTTGCTGCATAGCAAATCAGTGTGTGTCTTCAAAGCATATATTGGTATGGTAATATACAACTATTCCATAACACAGGAGTAGAAGTTGGAATGGCATCTCTATCTGTTATAGCTTTGACGTTATTCAAGATTTAAAAATTTGTAATGGTGCTATTTATCATAATTTAAATTGCTACAATTTTTACTTTTAATTCATTATGTGCGCGATGGTCAACAACCCCTTAGTAGAAGTTGGTCACAAGTAGATTGTGCAGTGTTACAATACCCAAAATTTAACCCAACATGAACCAAATCTGATGGAAATTGACCAAGTTATGGCAAAATGAAACTTTCAAAGGGCCAAATAACCTTGACCTTTACCCTTTCGAGGTGACATGTTCTTATAAAAATGTGCAGTGTAGCAATACCTACAATTTGAGTCCAACTTGATTAGAATTGGATGGAAATTGGCCAAGTTATGTCTGGATAAAACTTTCAAACATCCAAATGACCTTGACCTTTGACCTTGAGAGGTCACATGTTAAATTTAAAATGTGTAGTGTTACCATAGCTACCATTTGAGCCCAATATGATCAAAATTGGATAAAAATTGACCAAGTTATGGCTAGAAGAAAGCTACCATGGAAAGTGGCGTTTGACCTTGAAATGACCTTTGACCTTGAGGTGACCTTTACCTGAAGTGAACCTTGACCTCAAAAATGACATTTTGGCTTAAAGTTGAACTTTGACCTTGACATAACATTGACTTTATCCATTGAAGTATGATTGTGTCAAGTTTGGAGTTTCTACATGTAATACTTTTCAAATGAAATGTCGGAAAAATTTGCCTGTAAAGAAAGAAAGAAATAAAGAAAGGAAGGAAGGAAACAAAAAAAAGAAAGAAAGACTAGAAAAGAAGATTTGCTTCAAAGCAAATCTTTCTGTGTGCCTTCAAAAGTTGTAAATATTAAATGCTACAACTTTATCCTATGGTACTTCACATCACTTTGAGCCTATGCCTTGATGCAAATTTCAAAGTCCAAATGACCTTGACCTTTCACCTTTACAGGTCACATGTAAATTGCACAGTGTTACATTACAGACAATTTTAAGCCCAACATGAACCAAGTCGGAAGAAAATTGACCAAGTTATGGCAGGATGAAACTTTTGAAGGGCCAAATGACCTTGACCTTTGCCTTTTTGAGGTTACATGTTTTATAAAAATGTCCAGTGTAGCAAAACCTACCATTTGAGTCCAACATGATTAGAATTGGATGGAGATTGGCCAAGTTATGACAGCATGAAACTTTCAAAGGTCCACATGACCTTGACTTTGAACTTCAGAGGTCACATGTAAATTTCAAAATTTGCAGTGTTACAATTGCTACAATTTGAGCCCAACATGATCAAAATTCGATAAAAATTGCCCAAGTTATGGCAAGAAGAAAGCCACCATCGAAAGTGGCATTTGACCTTGAAATGATGTTTGACCTTGAGATGACCTCTACCTGATGGGAACCTTGACCTTAAAAATGACATTTTGGCTTAAAATTGACCTTTGACCTTGACATGACTTTGACATTTGAGATGACCTTTACCTTAGTATGATCTAACTCCTATACACTCGGAACCACATCTACTATAGTATATAAGGTATTGAAGATTTAAAACTTTAATTACCCCTCTTTTGCATAATTTTGAAAAGCATAACTTCTCATGATAAAAAAGGCCAGACTTTATCCATAGAAGTATAATTGTGCCAAATTTGGAGTTTCTACATATTATACTTTTCAAATGAAATGTCGGACAAATTTGCCTGTAGAGAGAGAGAGAGAGAGAGAGAGAGAGAGAGAGAGAGAGAGAGAGAGAGAGAGAGAGAGAGAACAGTATGTCTGTGTTGGCCCACAGACATAATGATAAAATGCCTTAGCAGGGATCTTGAGCATTTCCTGGACTGTGTAATTGTATATGAATAATGTAGCCCAAAATGGTTTCTTTAATTCCTAGAAAAACAGAAAAGTGTGTGTAGACACACACACTTTAATTAGAATCCCAGAGTACAGGGAGGGGAGGGAATGGGAATAGTGGTAGCCCTTATAGGGGCTCCCACGGGTGCTCCCGTGGGAAAGGCTTGAGCCTTAGAGGCGGGGGTAGGGTGTGAGGGATGGATTAGTACAATCAATGAGTGTAGGGGGGGGGGGGACCAGGGGCCCAACACAGCTGTGAGAGAGTGGGTGGTGGACCCTATCCCTCGGCTCTGGTCCTGGAAAACTTGGCAGCACAAGTTGGTAAGGATTACCATGGTTTCCCCCCACCTTGTTATTTTTTCATTTTCCCCTAGGCCGCCTGTGTCATTGTGTGACACAGCTGGCCTGGGGTAAAAAAAGTCCTGTGGTCCTGTGTCACACAGTGACACAGGACCGCAGCAGACAAACGGAAAGCCACAGTTTTATTATTATTGTTATTATTATTATTATTATTATTAATATTGTTATTATTATTATCATCATCATTATTATACAAAAGTCATACCTTGCAAACAAGACATATTTGTCATGGACCAGACACAGTTAAACTAAATATCATATGCATCGCCTTAGATTATAAATACCAAAGAAAAAAGTCAAGTTTGGTTATATTTTTTTCAAGGAGATTTAAAAAAAAAGAAAGTTAGGGTTGTTTGAATCTGCAGACCCAACTAATCCTTTTAGTTAACACAAACAATCAAGGGAAAATGGTAACAAAACAAAATCTTAAAAAATGAAGGGAAACAAATGGAAGTGAGTTTGTTATGGAGGTGTAATGATGACTGCAAGAAATTGATGTTCCCCATGAATTAGGATAAAGCATCAATAGACAGTAATCAAATAATTGAAAATGTAACAAACCTAAAAGAACAACTGGACCAGAGAGGACATTATACATTTAGCTGTACGACACACTTGTGAATGGAGTGTATTAATTATCCATTGTGAAATTTATGAAATGACTTCTAGACAGTATTTTTTTTTCTTTTTCTTTTTAATTTTCTACCAATTTAAATTACACATGCAAACAGCCCAAATGCACTTTTCGGAAATCTGGTGGACATAAACTAACCTGTCAATAGTGGATTGTAGCTGCAGTACTATATATTTGCAAAATATAAGATACTGATCTGTTGACATCAATAATAAAAGTTAAATTCAACTTTACATTGGTTTTTTTATTTTTTTTATCTGAAATGATAAGTTCATGTACAGTGGCACCTATCACTTAAGACTGCAGGTGGGTTCAACAATGCAGTCATATTTGATACAGACATAATTTAATTGTCTTCAATAAGTAGTCTTCAAAAGACATGCAGTCTCTTCATAGGAGGTACCACTGTATCACAATTGTAATAAAATTTAGATTATACATTAATTGAATATAAAACACCATTCTGTTCTGTGGTATATTAGCATTCCAGCATGGCATTCTAGGCCTGTATGTATCAGATTATACAAGTGGACATCTGTGACAGCAAACTTTTATTAGTAAAAAAAGTTCTTTTTAATAATTGGACTTATCAATGGTATATAATGTTTAAAAACAATAATTTTAACCATCTGAGACTACAGTTTATATAAAATACCCACAAACTTCAGAGAGTTTTCAACATATGTGACAGGTCCTAAAAGTTATGTCCGTTGCTTGTCCCGTCCGTGACACACAGTTTTTGTCCTAAAAAATCAGTAATTAGCATATAAAAAATATTCAAACTTGTGTGAATATGTCAACAATACTTCATTTGTTGTACATATGCAGGCAATAAGTAAATTCAACAAAAATTGAAAAAATGGCAGAGGTTGAAACTTTCGGAAGTGTCCAGTTCGTGACAAACTGTTATCACGGAATGCCCACATACCACCTGAGCTAGCAAGGACTATTGGTAATCTGTGGCATTCATGCCCAACTTGAAAAACTGAGTAATGATGGATAACCAGGAAGGCCCTCAAGCAGGAACAGAAGTCCTACTGTACCAAAGTGCAAAATAACAAATCTTAAGTACACAGATTTAACAACTAATATAGCAACCTGTGATAGTTTGTGCTTCCTGTGCAAAAGTTTCTCATAATACATGCAATACTTTTCTTGCAGAACACTGGTGCCGCACTCTGAAGAGCGCCCTGTATTAGCCTAATTTACTTCAATTCAAATGCTACAAATTGGTTCTTGGTTTATTGGGTGTGGCCATATCACAAACTTGTAAACCGTAACTGTATCATGTATTGTGTTTGGGATTTTCTCAACTAGGACACAAAGCTTACTGAATATGATATGGGGCTTTATTGTTTAAAATATAGTTGAAAGAGGCCATCAATAATTTACAAATAATATTAAGTCAATTGTAATGGCTGTTACAGTACTGTTTGTTATAGTGCCAATACCTGTATCAGAGTCACACTAATGATGCAAGTAGATCATTTGAATTCCATCACTATGCTGTCATTGAACTAGAAAAGTGCAATTTAGTTATGGCGTTTTATGAAAGAGGGGTTTGTTGTATAATTAAAGAAGGCTGTGACACCAGTTGTTCTCATGCCAGCTAACTGCAATTAGTGAATCATAATTAATGGGTCATAATCAAGATAGCTCGGACATTCTTGATCACTGAAAGTAACTGGACCTTCTTTGATAAATTAAATTGTTCAAAATTTGATTAATATTTAAAGATGAAACTTTAATTGATGCCATATAAAACTCCCCAGAAAGACAAGTATTGTTTTTGAATCTTGTAACTTTGCTAAATTAAGGGGGTATCTCCTTTAATTTTTGAAACATGCTTAAGTTACAGCCATACATATATACCCATACACTAAGAAGAAGCGAGGGAGGTGCACTAAATTTGGGGTGCAAATGGCGATCAAATGGACTTTTTGCAGGAAGTAATTTCCTTTCCCCCTAAACTGGCCAAAACCAGCTGGTGGTCAAATGTCGTCTGCTTCAGTGTTTTCAACTGATTTCAACAGTAATGAAAAAAAAAATGACTGAGAAATGTACATGAGACTTATCAAGATCACATACCACAGGTCAACAGCTTTCCTTGGCATGGGGTGCCCAACCCATGCCAAGGAAAGCTGTTGACTCAGTCTTAATTCAAGGGGGAAAGGGTTAAGTCAATTTGATTTTAATTCAAATTGTCCAGAATAATGGGAACTTACAGTTTTTGGTTGCGTTTGATTTGGTCTCAATCCTGAATGCCGCGTGGGTGTGAGAGTGGGAAGTGCCTAAAATACATTTGTTTTAAATTTATTTGTCATGCTTGAAACAGATCTTTGTCAAGGAGTTTTGGGTCCATAGTGCTCCTCACACACGTGGTTTAATTTAAAAAAAAAAAAGAAAAGAAATTCATTGGTCAGAAATAATGCAGATCTAGATGCATTTCCTAATTTGCCCCCAGGCAATCAATATACTCGTTATAATAACACCATCTGTTCCCTTAGAACTGTGTCAGATAAATGAATCAAACAAGAAAGAAAATGAACTTTTGCCATTCAAAACTTGTGTCATTATAATGAATATGTCAGGTATATATGTGTAGTCATAATGAGGTTTCACTGTACAATGCAGATAATGTTCTGCAGTAAGAGTCAAAAGTTCTTGTGGATATGATATTTTTAATGTACATATATATTCATTAAGTTACATTTAAGATAAAGTTTTCAGTTGTGAATCAATTTATACATGTATGGCCAATTATTATATCATGGCAACTGTTTTTCCAGAGGAGGAGCCTGGCGCCAAGTCAATTATTTCAATCAAGTAAAAGAAAATTTGGTGAACATGGTGACAAAGGAGATGTGTGGAAAGTGATGGTAAGCCTGGAGAGTACAATCATTGACTCATTTGAATGTGTTCACCCCAAGTTTTATCATGATTATAAGCGAATGGCTGCAGTGTTTTAGTGTTTAAAAAAATAAAAACTAACTGTTTGAAGGTGCACAAATCCAAGATTTTGACAGATTTGTATGTTAACCACCAAAATGAATACATATTTAATGCATACTGACCATTACTTTTTTCATCATAATATCTTTTGTTTATTACTAAACCCAAAGTAACAATTAATTGTTTATCAGAGAGCATAGAATTTTTAGAACATACTTAAGAAAAGATTCATCCTGCCATAAATAGAACAATTTTCTGGTAAAGTAGATAGGGCAAGGAAAGTAGCCAAGACGGGCAAGCTTATGAGATGTGATTGGACCATATCTGGGTCTAATCAGGCAGTGGCAGGGATTTGCAAATGCTACCCTATTTATCACGTTTATAAGGAGAGGTAACCATGCTTTGCTACGTTGTGCACGTCTATGCACATGCACATCCTGGACTAAAAGCCTAGTTTCAATTTCCTTACCATGTAACTGAGAATTTGAAGCAAACATTTAGACTGTTCATATTTCTAATTAGAAAGTGAAGGTACTGGTTTTGGGTCAACCAGTGCAGAAACTTGGAGCACTTGGATTTTAAGTCCAAGCATCCTAGACCACTGACAGACTTCCCGAGCTCCGAGTTCAAAGAGCCTCGATTGCAAGTCCAGGCATGGAGAAAGAAGGAAGGCATCTAAGTCTGTGGTGGCACCTTCTGCTCTAAGCGAGCCCACCGCTCCTGCCGCATTGGCCCCTTTCGCGACCCAAGTGCCCTTCCCCCGGGGTCCACCCTGGAAGTAGCAGAACTTTTGCAATCCTGCTGACTCCTGCATTCAAGCAGACTGCCCTGCCTCCCTCCTTGGAGCTGTGATGTGGTTTACCCTCCAAAAGTCTGAAATCCTTCCCAATTGTCTTTCAGAGACCCTTCTTTTTTGCCCCCAAAGCACTATATTTCCTTATTATAAAGACAATTTTCACTTATTTTACACAAAACCAGATTCTGTCTTTAAACAGCAGTCACATGTCTGTTGAAGAGGCAAGCGGAACTCGAGCTCTGTGCGGAACAGCGCCTGTGGTTGAGGAGCTCATCTACATCCACCGCTGCCAGTACTTCTGCCACATGTGAGCTAACTCTTTTGGCAAACCAACTTGCTGCCTCAGTCTTGAGTCAGCTCTCACTTGGCCCCATGGCTCCAAGGTTCTCTGAACTCCTGTATGACCCCCGCAAGCAGACTCCTCTGTCGGCACCAGCTGTGGCCCGTCTTTGAGCCCTCCCAGACTCAGGAGGTGCTGACCTGCCAGCACACTTCTGAGTTGGCGGTAGTTGTGGCCCCCACACCAAGTCCCCTGGAAGCCCCACTCTCCAGCCCCATGTTGGATGAGCAGACCTCTGTGGAAGTCCTTGCTACACCCTTGCACAGCGTGGTGACAGATGTTTTGCTGTCAAAGGAGGCCATCCCATCACCTGCAAATGATGAATTGTACAATGCAGCTTTCACCGCTCCTGTTGCGAGTCCCGAGTCCTTGGACCTCGACACCGATGAAGAGGTTGAGCTCCTGCAGTCCAACTCATCCCTCAGCAGGCCCTGGCTGTAGTCAGTTCATCAGCAATCATGCCGTTCTCACTTCTGCCCCCATGGACACCACTCCAGCTTCATCACACTGCTTTGAACACATCAAAGCCCTCATTCAGAGCTTGATGGGAGACCAAGCTCTGGTCCAGACCAGCTAACACCTAAGAGTCGTGGCACACAGGTTCCAGTAGAGCCACCAATGTCTCACTATCTTCCACAAGGGCGACTCATCCCAAAGCCAGGCATTCAGGGATGATTGTACCCTGTGCCTGAGCAGATCTTTCCCTTCCATCCACTCCCAGTGGATTTGGATTGGGACTAATTTGATGCTCGGCAGCTGAAGTCCATCACTGCGTCTGCTGAGGCCTGCAAGAGACTTGAAGAAGGTGCCACAGGATCCCTCCTTACAGCGTCGTATTCAGATGTCTCTTTGGCCGCCTTGAGGTCCCCCCGGATGACCTCAAGGGCTCTGTGCATATCACAGAGGCTGTGCGCGACTGGCTCAACCAGGCTCCATTGTCGAGAGCTGTTGACCACAAGGTTCGAACCGCCTGCACGCTAGAAACACAGCTTCCTCTGTTGTGGAGTGACCCCTACCTCCAGGGTCACCTGTTGCTTGACCGGAAATTCTGCAGAGCCAGAACGGGGCCCCACTTCTCTGGAAACTTGTTTGGGGGAGAGATAGCGGAAGTCCTTTGGCATGCGAAGGACCTTCGGGTCCACTCCGCAGGTCAGACAGGGACAAAGGCTTTTACTGTCACTGTTTTCCTCAGCCCCGAAGCATGGCCCTTACATCATGCTAACTCGATCTTCAATTCGCACACCGACCCTGGTACCATGATGTCTTAGGAAGAGCGGGCAGCGATCTGAGGAGGAGGAGCGGATCACCAAAGCCAAGAAGTCAGGCAGGTCTTATGCTTCCTGACTCTTGCATGCTGGTCCACCTTGTCTCGGGTTGCCCTCAGCCACGGCCTCAGATGTTTCAAAACGTCCGGCTTGCAGGTGTCTTTCCGCCTTTTTCACGCAAGGAGAGTACATTACGGGCAATTCTTTCCACTTAATTAACCTGAGAAATGACTATTCGGTGCCCTTCCGCAAAGACAGGCCTCCACTAAGTCACAAGCGTGTCTGGTTCACACCACCCAAAGGGGATGCCAGAGCCTATGGGTTCCTGGAGGTGGTGGAGAAGCTTCAGAGCAAGTGCGCGGTAGAGCTGGTCAAGGATCCCAGTTCGCCTACTTTCTACAACCAACTCTTCCTCCTCCCCAAGCGGGATGGAGGCTGTCGCCCACTGATAGACCTGTGGATGCTGAACACCTTCTTGGTAGTCCCATCCTTCAGGTTGGAGACTCCCCAGTCAGTGGCAGCAGCCCTACAGGCCCTGGAGTGGACATCGTCCTTAAATCTCTAGGACGCTTTCTTCCACATGCGAATCACGGTGACTTCACAGAAAAATCTGCGGTGCGCATTCTCGTGCCAGGTCTAGCAGTATAGGGCATTTCCTTTCGGCCTTGCCGTGTCCCTGCTGGTGTTCACCCGATTCCCACAGACAGTTGCTACTTACCTTCACCAGACCGCCGGACACGTTCATGTGTACCTGGATGACTGGCTTATCCGGGCGCTTTGGTGTCTGGATCCACAGCGTTACACACAGACCATTCTGGATCTTTGCCAATGCTTGGGCCTGATTGTGAACCGAAGCAAGTCCACACTCAGGCCGGAGCAGATCTTTGTCTTTCTTGGCATCCAGTTCAACCTGGTCACCTGCACCTATTGCCTCTCAGAGGACAGGTGGGAGAGACTACAAACCCTGCACAAGGCCTTTCTGAATTGCGTGGTTCTCTCCGCACAACAGTGGCAAGCCCTGCTGGGCTCCCTGTTCTCAATGGACTCCCAGGTCCCACTGGGTCACCTTCACCATTGTCCCTTGGAGACTTCAATTGAATCAATTAAGTGTAGAAAACCCCACACTTACCTACAAAGCTTGGTCTTAGAACAGACCCGACTAGGCCTACTGGACAGAGTGATCAGATAAAATAAAGACCAGTGCTTTAACTTCAAGTATACCGTGAATGTAACAATAGGACATAAAAGAGTCACATAACAATTACATGAATTCATCACACCTGAAAACTGGTCAGATCAACGTTGTGTATCAGTAATAAACTATAAGCTTATTTATTATAAACTCACTGTATTTTACAGCCAAGGCAATTTATTTTTGTATTATATGTGAATGTATCATAGGCCGTAGGCCTGAAAATATGTGAAAAAAGTATATATATATATATATATATATATATATATATATATATATATATATATATATGTACAGCCAATGCAGTCACTATTTGTGACAAGCTCTGTTTTAAGAATTCATCAATTACATGGCATTTAATGAAAATGTTTTAAAATTCAAGTTTTGAAGAGACAAATGAATTTATAAACGGGTCATCAGTGGGAAACCTTCAACTGCATTCTCCGTCATTGAGCATGTTACAGTCACAAATCGTCCGACGCATTACGGGTCAGGGGTGGGGTATTGAACCTTTTGGCGCAACTATTCATGTATTTTTTCTTTATTATTTTAATTAAAATCCTTACTAATTATATCTTAAATCTAAACAATCCTATGTAGATGTCTAAATTCCTAAGTCAAGGTAAAATAGGTTAATTAAAAATGAATTCACATGTCTGATACCCCCTGCTGTCGGGATCCAGCTTCAGGCATTCTCCCAACCCACAGGTAGTTTCTACTTCACACAGATGAAACTGGGCATGTTGATATTAGGCAAAAATAAATTGTTATTTGAAAAACTGAATGTATGTTATGTAGGCCTATGTGGAAATCAAAAAATATGTATGACAAAAATAACTACACTGTATGCAGTTTGTAAAAAACTTTTGATATTTAAATTATTTATGATGTAATAGAGTGCCAGACTTAATTGAAAATGGAAAAACCATGTTTTAAAACAAATTCTGGATGCATGCAACAAAAAGTGTTAAAATATTTTTTTTCAAAACCTTTATTTCATAACCTCCTGATATGAGTTTATTGCAACTAAATTTAACTCTAAATGCCAAATCTGTAAATGTATCCGAAACACTACTGAAATGTAATGCTAATGTTTGAGGTAAAAAGGTATTATAACCTAATTTTACAGAGATAAAAACACCAAGCAAGACCAGTGACAGGCAAAAAACTTCAGAGAAAAAAAAATTTTACCGAGATATTACAGTCTGGAAAAGGATAATTTACAACTTCAAAAGTATAATCACCTCTTTTGTGATAAATTTTAGGCACAAAATTATTATCAGTATTTATTATCTTTATATCTAAATCTAGAAATATATTGTGATAAGGGTCAATGTCATTGCTCTTTAACATAAAACAATTTCTTTAGATTAAATTTTATTTTCAATTTCTAAGAAATATTCAACATTTGGGGATGCAGTATCATCAATATATATCTTGAAATGTAGCGAAATTTTTTAGCCAAGTGAAAATTAGTTTTCATTATATTTTGAATAAATTCAAATTCAAGCCACATTGGATGTAGATATGTGTGGAAGGTTAAGGGGAATTACAACCCCTCCCCCCCCCCAGCGGTCGCACGCGCACGCACACATCTGCTAGTGGTATGTGCTGTGCTGCCCTGGTCAAGTCTCTCGATTTCGTCTCCACACAGTGTACCACAAAATGACAGGCTTTAGCATACTTTATAGGTTACATTAAGCGTTATCCCCCTCAAATGAAGAGTGTTTGTCATGGCATGGGACATGTAAATCATGATCAGTCTCATCAACATTTCCTATGCCAATTGCTTTGCATTTACTTTTGAAATTAGTTAAAGACACTGAAGCAGACAGCATATGACCACTGGGTGGGTTAAGAGAGACAGGGCCAAGGGCAAAGGTAACCAAATAGTTAAATAATTGTTCTTATGTGGGCATTGTTTTGTTTTCTTATTTCAGGACACTTCAAAGAAAAAGTGTGAAGAGGATATGGATGACATTAACAGTAGACAGCACTTGTCTCCCCACAGAAAGCCGCTCTTGCCCATAGCTAATGCACCAAGTTGTACTGACGTGTCATCTCATGTAAGCAGCTTTTGTGAACTTTCTCAGATAAATCACACAGATAATGTTTCAACTTTACTCATAATATAGTAACTAGAAAACAAAGATTTCATTGTCAGCAAATCTGTGTGAAAATTTTGCATATTTTAATAGGAATAATGGATGCCTATATATGGTAAAAAGACATAAATTTACATTTGAATGACACCTCTGTCTATAATGGTTGGTATTCAGCATTATTCCCCAATTCAGTCTTGTGTATAAGCAAAAATATGCATAAATTTAAATCTCACAGTTTTCGGTCACTGTTTATTGGGTGTACCCATAATACAAACATAAACACCTTTATCTATAACAGTTTTGAATATATTTATCATTATTTAACACTTCAATTTTGTGTATTGGCCACAATTTGCATGAATTTAAATCTGATGATAGCAATAATTGTCCTTTCAATTTTCCCACTAATATATGCTGTTGGTGGCTATTCCATAGTGTTACAGTCACTAAACATAATCAAAGGCGATAAAATCATATATCTTTGATATATGTAATATTTTATCTTCTTTGATTATTTATTGTGACTAACATTATGAAATATTTTATTTGCACTATTTTATGCACCTGCAAACAAAGGAAAAATTTTTAAAAAATACAACAAAATTAAGTGAATTTACAGTGATGTCTGAAGTGTATGTAATTTGTGAAAACAGTGAATTAGAGGACAGACATTTGCATGCTTTTAATATACAGTAAAACCTCCCTGTACTGAACCCCCTTGGGACTGGAAAAAAGCGTTCAGTATATGTATTGAAGTGTCCGGCATAGGGAGGTTTGCTTAAGTTGGAAGTATATATTTGGGACTGAGAAATTGTGTTCAGTGTAAAGAGGTATGCGGTTAGAGAGGTTTTACTGTATTCTCCTTCTTATTTTTGCTTGATTTTGGTAACAGGAAATGCTCATTAAGAAGATCCTGTCAAGACCTTTCAAGATTCCTATACCAAATTATAAAGGTAAATATCTAGTTTATTTTGTATTTAAAGGTCCTCTTGATTGAATGGGTACCACAAATTAGAATGTTGATGTTTAGAGTGATAAGAAATGATATCTGAAAACCGAAAAGTTAAATTTCATTTTGAAAAAAGTGCTTTTTAGCTCCAAAAGTTCACCACATTTGCGACAGGAAACCATCCAAATTTTCTCGAATCATGGCACGATGTGGGAAAGTGTTTGTGACATCACAAATGCAACCAGCTGGCTATGATGAATGTGTTATGATCAGAGTGCCTTCAGTTTGCCAAGAGTCCTGGCAGATAACACAGAGCATTGTGATTCAAGAGAGTCTGAATTAAGTTTAATGTTTACGTGGTCTGACGAGGTTAAAGAAAAATAAACAACTAGAAAAGAAGACTTGCTTCAAAGCGAATCTGTCTGTGTGCCTTCAAAAGTTGTTAATATTAAATGGTACAACTTTTATCCTTTGGTACTTCACATCACATTAAGCTTATGGCTGGATGCAAATTTCAAAGTCCAAATGCCCTTGACCTTTGACCTAAACAGTTCACCTGTAAAGTGCACAGCGTTACAATACCCACAATTTAAGCCCAACAAGAACCAAATGGGATTCAAATTGACCAAGTTATGACAGGATGAAACTTTCAAAGGGCCAAATGACCTTGACCTTTGCCCTTTTGAGGTGACATGTTCTTAAAATATCACACAGTGTTGCCATACCTACAATTTGAGTCCAACATGATTAGAATTGGATGGAAATTGACCAGGTTATGACTGGATGAAACTTTCAAAGGTCCAAATGACCTTGACCTTTGACCATAAGAGGGTCACAAGCAAGTTTCAAAAATGTGCAGTGTACAATAGCTAGAATTTGAGCCCAACATGATCAAAATTAGATAAATTTCGACCAAGTTATGGCTAGCCACCACCAAAAATGACCTTTGACCTTGAGATGACCTCTACCTGAAGTGAACCTTGACCCCAAAAATGACATTTTGGCTTAAAATTGGCCTTTTGACCTTGACATGACCTTGCCATTTGAGATGACCTTTACCTTGCTATGATCGAACTCCTATACACTCGGAACCACATCTACTATAGTACATAAGATATTGAAGATTTAAAACTTAAATTACCCTTCATTTACATAATTTTGAAAAGCATGACCTCTCATTATAAAAAGGCCAGACTTCATCCATAGAAGTATAATTGTGCCCCGTTTCGAGTTTCTACCTGTAATACTTTTCAACCGAAATGTTGGACAAATTTACCTGGAAAGAAAGAAAGGGGGGGAGAGAGAGAGGGAGAGGGAGAGAGAGAGAGAGAGAGAGAGAGAGAGAGAGAGAGAGAGAGAGAGAGAGAGAGAGAGAGAGAGAGAGAGAGAGAGAGAGAGAGAGAGAGAGAGAGAGAGAGAGAGAGAGAGAGAGAGAGAGAGAGAGAGAGAGAGAGAGAGAGAGAGAGAGAGAGAGAGAGAGAGAGAGAGAGAGAGAGAGAGAGAGAGGAGAGAGAGAGAGAGAGAGAGAGAGAGAGAGAGAGAGAGAGAGAGAGAGAGAGAGAGAGAGAGAGAGAGAGAGAGAGAGAGAGAGACGAGAGAGAGAGAGAACAGTATGTCTGTGTTGGCCCACAGACATAATGATAAAATGCCTTAGCAGGGATCTTGAGCATTTCCTGGACTGTGTAATTGTATATGAATAATGTAGCCCAAAATGGTTTGTTTAAGAGCCACTGAACTGACTGGTGTCCAGAAAGAAAACATTAACTTATAATTAAATTACCAAACAGATATAGCTATTCAATCAATGCATCCAATGTTTATATGACAAAATTAACTCATTCAGTGATGAACCCAAAGGATATGCTCTTTGCTAATTCTTTCAAATTTGCATTGCTAATACAATGTGTGAAACAAATAAAAAAGGTCAAAATATCACAAATCATGAGCAGATATTATATCAGTGTTGCCAACCTGCCAAACTTAAAATCCGGGAGATAAAAAGTAAAATTACGGGAGGTTGATAAATAAATATGAAATATAGAAGGGAAATATTGATGAAATTCCGGGAGGTGACTCAAAATTGTCAAAAGTCCACACTTTTTCAAGTATTTTCAGCATAAAATTCCGGGAGTCATCTGAGGAATCCGGGAGGGTTGGCAACACTATTACATTCTATTATGATTGTCAGAAATTTTAAATCAGAACCCCCTCATTTAAAAGATAAGAATACTCAGTATATCCCTTTGATACAAACTTACTGACAGTAAATGAAGACTTCTGTCCTGAATGAGTCAAGGCATGCCGCATTTTCAAAGGGTCATTTTGATGTCACATCCTGTAAAATATATACCAGGATTATGGCTTGTTTGCAGTTTAATTGAGATGTGACACCCCTGTAAAAATGTCCCACTGGTCTTACGATGTTGATAAAGGCTGTGGATTATGAGTGAAATCTATTGGGGGTAATGAAATACACATAAACTTACGGAGGAAAGGGTAGGGTTTATTTTCATGTGTTTACACTTGCCAGGACTATGGAATAAGCTGGCCATTTGGTACCAATCATTCACTGTCACTGGTCATGTGTGTTTGGTGGGGTGGCAGACACATAGCAGGGCCAGCTCCACAGTAAAATGGTGTCCCTTAAGCAGGATTATTTTGTAAAAAATCCAATTATTTGATGCTACAAAGGTGAAAATAAAACCCATGTAACTATCTACAGCAAGACCCATGTGGGCCTGTTTACAAACACCACTAACTATAGCAGCCAGGTTGAGTGGCAGGGCAAAGAGGTCAATGATAGGCTGTTTGGCCCACCAGCACTGTGGTCACAACTAATGAGACGGCCCCCAGAGCTCAAGTTAGGTGGAATGGACAGTATATAAGATATTGAAGATTTAAAACTTTAATTAGCCCTCATTTGCATAATTTTGAAAAGCATGACCTCTCATTATAAAAAGGCCAGACTTCATCAATAGAAGTATAATTGTGCCAAGTTTGTGGAGTTTCTACGTGCAATACTTTCAAATGAAATGTCGAACAAATTTGCCTGTAAAGAAAGAAAGAAGAAAGGAAAGAAAGAAAGAATTCCTAGAAAAACAGTATGTCTGTGTTGGCACACAGACATAATAAAAGCTTAAGCCGCAGAGGAAAAGATCATTCAGCCTTACACACATGGGGGGACACCCAGAACCCTAGTGTCACCAGTACTGCAGGAAATGCTGCCATGGTACAGCGAGACGATCCCAACTAGCTGTATTGACAATGATTTTTCCCATGAAAAATTACTAGATTTGATTTAACAAGAACAAGCGTGAATGCAATGACTTGGAATTTGCATCAGGGTGGGCCAGGTCTTGCAGTGTTTCGAATTCTAGCAGTCACGGAAACAGCTATGCCTTGGGTATATAAAAGTCTGAACAAACAGTTAATTTTCCCTTCCCATCTGTGTGGTCTGTGGATGGTTAAATATAAGTTTGCATTTATGAATACACGTACCTTTCAATATCAGAACGCCTGCCTGGCAGTAGCCTCGCGACCCTTGGAGGGCAGTAATTAATGTTTTCGTATACATCGTCATCAGTACACGTGTTTTTGATGTCCTTAAAGTTTATTAAAGTGTGTGTGTCAACACACACTTTTCTGTTTTTCCTGAAATTATGCCTGTGTGCCAACACAGACATATTGTTTTTCTAGGAATTCTTTCATTACAATTTCTACTGGGGGGTTGTTGACAATTTCACTTGTAATGAATTTTAAACAAAAGTTGCAGCAATTTAAATTATGCTAATTAGCAGTGGTCGAAATTTTCAATCTTGAATATCTTCAACACTATAATAGATAGAGATGTCATTCCACTTTCTACTAGGAGGGTTGTTGACCATTGCGCACCTAATGAATTAAAAATAAAAGTTGTAGCAGTTTAAATTATGCTAAATAGCATAGATCGAGATGCTGTTCCAATTTCTACTCCTGTGTTATGGAATTGTTGTACATTGCCATACCAATATGCTCTGAAGACACACACTCTGATTTGCTATGCAGCAAATCATCTTTCCTAGTTTTAGATTGTATCCATTATGAAAAAATGGTAAATATTTTTTTTGTGACTGACTTATTTTCTGGTTCCATATTAACGACAAAGGTCCTATGAGATAGAATTTTGTATACTCGATTATTGGGAGCTGTCTGTGGACTGTCACCTACAGTGGTACATGACTGAAAAAATTGAAAGAGCAGCCGTTCACTGGTCTTGGCAGCTGCATACATGAGGCGTGAATGTGGTAGCTATACAAACAAGTGTTATCTGGTTATGTGACTAAACATCTTGTAATGTACAGCAGTAATTGGAGATACGCATTACATTGGCCAGCTACCTCAACCTGTTATTGACTGTTCAACTCTAGACCTGGGTATGTGACAAGATTGGTCCATGTTTTCCACCCAATTTTTCCATCAATCGAACCAAAATGTTTAAACACACTAAAGTTTTGTTACAATGTTACTTTACAAACAACACCCCGGACTGGACTCATCACTGTGAAATTTGATCGATTATTATGTAATACATTATAACTGTCATAGAATTACTACACCTATTCTTTGCTGTAATGAAAGCTTTGAAATCAGAATCATACTGAAGATTAATTTATAAATACTAAAAAAAAAATGTATCACTGTTCGTGGTATTATCGGTAATGCTTAATTTGGCCAGTTCCATGAATCCTTCAATTGTCCAGCAATGGGACTGCATTAGGCAACAGCAGTAGTTTTTTCTTGCCAAACCTTTCCTAAACATTGTCATATTTGACAAATTCAAAGTCAGTTTCCACAAAGTGTTTGCTACATATGTTAGATAGATCATCAGTTCCCAGGGCCTTGTCCCTGTAAATTTTGACTGCACGGGTTCACGCTCTCTTTGAGGTCTTTCGGAGGAATGTAAACAAGCTGTATTGCTACAATTAACAGCAACACCCCGACCCATCATGGGCGGGAGGAAAATGACTATTTCCACATGCATTTTTAATGTTTAAACCAAGTGACACTTGACAGCCATAGTTTGCAAGCATGGTCGCAGTCTTCCCTGTCAGCCAGCAGTCTTGTGTTTGTGACATCACTAGCCTTTCACACCTTGTGGATGTAGGAAATGAACGGAAAGTGAGGATTGAAGGCGCAGTGAGTTTTTAAAATAAGAATGTGAATAAAAGTATTATTTTCTCATACAGTTTTTTTAAAGCGCGCCATATGGTGAGAACAACCCATAAGTCACCCATGTATCAAATTTGAACATGGTCAATCAATAGGACCTTTAACCTGCAAGCGTATTCTGATGAAATATTCAGATTGTGGTGGTGACAATGACTCGCTTTGTTCTTTTTTGTTTGCTCCATGCTGTGATGAGAGCCAAACCTTGGTATGGCTTGCAGTTGCTCAGCTCCAATTTTTGTTGCCTACTAAGCTGACTAAGCTGTGTTTCTCTGTTTAGCGCATCTGACTTGTCAGTAAGCTGAGCTTATGTGGTGGTTAGGCATACGATGGGGGGGGGGGGGGACTCACCAGAGATCTGCTCAACTGAGATACCATGGATATGGTGGGCACCGTAACATAAGAACACCCAACCACAGGCCACAGAAAATCTGTGGAAGGCCTCTCCTCCCCTTCAACAGGGCCTCAATTTGAGGACCAGTCTGAGCTTGGCCTGACTGGACACTTTCTCCCATAGGGGGGAATTTGTTTTTCTTTGTACTTCCCCCTCATAGGGGCCTTGTTTGGAGCACGAGCCTCCATTCAAGGACCAGTTTGCATGTGGCTGTGAGGCCGGGGGGCCTATGTGCCTCAAATCGAGGATTGACGCCCGCCCCCATCCCCCCCCCCCCCAATGGTACAATGACGTCACATTATGTGCGTCCATCTAGGAGATTTCCCATCTGCCCGACACATTATCTGCCACTGAGGAGATGTCCATCATTGTCAAATGTTGCACTGACTCTCTTCAGTGTAGAATATGCCACTGCTATGTGCATGCAGAAGTGACATGCCAGATGGTCACCCCAGTAGGCCATCCTGTGGTGTTTGGCATCCCAACAGACATCCAACTCTGCGTCGATATCCATCGTCAAACCTGGACTGACTAAGTTGGAGATAGGACCAGTTTCCTAGGAAACCTATCAACTATGACATGATGTGAAAGGAAACAGTAAGAAGACTGAAAAGGCAAGTGAAAAGCCGGAGCTTCCAACAAGGCCTATGGACGCCAGAGTAGGAAACTGAATTGCACATGCTGCCTTGTACGCTTGTATCTGTTTGGTGCCACCAGGAGTTGTGTGACGCACCAAAGTGCCTGGGGCCCAGTGGAGCAGCATGGTGATGGCACTGGATCCATGGAATTTTTATGGGGGCTCTGTCAAAGCACCTAAAGTGTCTGGAAACCAGCTTAAGTGACCTACGGTGTTTTACTGTATCCTTCAATTAAGTTGTTCACAAGGTGGCTTTACTGTGAATCCCAGATTTTTAATAAATTTTTCAATTGTTCTGCTTCTATTTTAATGCAAACAGCATACAGTGCTAATTTATTACTATGTTAGTCACTGCACATTGCAATGGTTATTCACATTTTTGACATATTCATGGAAACCACTGATTAGATTCACTTCAAACTTAATAGGGGTGTACATGTACCTTGGATGGGTCTCTAACAAGTCTGTTCAAATAGTCATGCTGTAGTGATTTCTGGGTTTTTTATAAACCTTTTTTATTAATTTTTCGGCCAAATCTGAAAAACCTTCTCCGAAACTGCTTGACCAATGGATTGGAAATTGCTTAGGGAAACTTCTGGGGACCTTTAAACATTAATTGTTCAACAGGTGGTGCTGTAATTTTTCAAATTTTTTACACAAAAAAAGTGTGTTTTTGGTATTTTCAACTTCCTCTCCAAGACTAACTCAGACTATGTTGAAATTTTATGGAAATGGTCATTGTAGAAAGGCCAACTAAAGCTGTTCACAAGATAGTGTTACTCTGTATCTCCAATTTTCAATGACTTTTTTTAATTGGGGTGCTCATTGGATAATGCATACCGTCCTGTTGATTACTATGTATGTGAATGGGGATTGCAATAGTAATTCATGATTTTTAACTTCTTTTCCAAAACTGCTGTCCAATTCCACTTCAAACTTGGTGGGGATGTACAGTGGGTGGATCTCTACTAAGTACAATCGGCTGAGTCGACCCGGTTTCTTGAAAATTGTATTCATGCTCTTAACCACCAAACACAGATCTGACTGAACTTGTTGAGTAAATGCAGAGACCCATGCTTCCCATTTAATCTGGCCACAAAACCACTTCCTAACAAATTTGAATTACATACAAAATATGATCACACCATAGTAGTACATGCTGGCCATATCAATATGGGGGGGGGGGGGAAGGGTGAATCGCGTAATTTTTGAACAATCAGGCCATCAAAATCTAGAAAATTAAACTTTCATTACAGGTGCTGAGTTAGGTATTTTTATGAGCCTGGAGTCTTGTTCCATTTTACGCTGAAAGACTCCACCTCATAACCCTGTAGTTTTGGAAAGGCAACCCAGGGAAAGATGGTACCTTCAGTGCACATATAGGTTACTATTGTACCCACATGCTGTGGTTGTAACCTCACAATATCATAAGTTGTACAAAATATGATTCTCAAGAAACAGAAAAAGAGTGAGCTTTTATTGTAAAATATAATGAAACATACAAGGTTGTCAGTTTTGGTATATGTGTTCAGTATGTATCCCAGACATAAAAGATTTGGTTCCATGTAATGATCTGGTTAATTCATATTTCCTGGCATCACCTGCATCAATTTACTAGAAAGTCCTGTGGAATGATTACAAGTGATTTGTTCCAGCTTGACACATGTACTAACCATTAGATAACGTTTAAATCACAGGTTCAGTAATTTTTGGTACTCTTAGAACCTGTAAATCAATGCTCTTTTTCATGTCACTAATGGGACATTTGATTTGAAATGGAAAAAACTTGGTAATTATTTTGATTGCATCAAATGATACAGCCAATTATACATTAGTCCTTCTTAAGATAAGCCTCTGAGGAAAAGACTATCACATCGGAAAAGGATGTTTCACAGAGAATAATTGGCATTTACCTTTCATCTTGAGTATCTATACCTTGAAAGAATTATCATTTACTTTGCATGACCACAATTTGATGTTCCAACTCATCAGCCTCTTAAAAGAGGTGCATGTATTACTTACTGTTTTCAAAGTATGGCTCCAAAGGCCCAGCATCATGGAAAGAGGAAAAATTAAAGCTTTGACACATTAACAATAGCATGAAAAGGCCTTAGATGCTATGTTGACATCTAGAATTGTCCCGTTAGTGACACATTATAAATGTTTGCCGCTCTGCACATGTTAAAGCAGGTGTCTGCAAAGTGGATTACACCCAAGTTCCTGCATCTGCACAACATTCATATGGTTTTACCTACAGTTCTATAGCTCAAAACCATTCATACTGAATCTCAGAGTTTGGAAAAAAATATATTGAATTTGTATATAATACAGGGAATCTATTTGATGGGGTCCATATGATGACATGATATGGATCCAATCACATACAGCATATTCATGCAAGTGTGTCATTAATAGGGACACACTTTTGTGTTCATGCACACACACACTGACTGGGCAATATTTTTTCTCCACTTTTTTATTCAGAATTTAACAATACATTATCCAATAGTTGTTTCCTTTGGATAAAATCCATACCAAAGCAGTTCGTTCTGTTGAAACAAAATCAGCAACAAAATTCAAATGCAAACTGATTCTGAGAACTACATCTACCACCTCTGAACTTCAGATGTTCAGTTCTTCAGTAGTTTGGGCCTTTGTTTAATACTTTTTTTTCCTCAACCATTCTTTTTTATTCATAATCTAGAAAACACTTTTTTATTCCCCATAAATGCACATTAATAATCCAAAAGTTCTCTGCTGAAGATACAATTTAATGCATATTCGAACAGTTTTCTTCTTTGACATGAATTCAGATAACACAATTCAAACTCCAAAGTTCATGAACTTTATTTAACATTTTGATCTGTATTTCAGATAATTAAGTTGTTCAAGCCTTGATTTTGGCAATGGTTTTCTTGAGATTTGCAAATTTCTCTTCCATATGCCTGGCTATTAGATTGTTCACCTCAAAAGGCCCAGTGCCTTTTAAGCTTAAGGGGCCATGAAACAGAAACAAGAGGACTGTGACAGTCCTGTGCAGCTGACATGTGCATATACCCTTGCAATTTTTTAAGATTTGCCCCCCCCCCCAAAGAACAAGAAATTCATAAAAAAAATCCAAAAAATCAATGGAGCATGTCCATTTGAACACATCTGCTAGAGATCCACCAAAGGTACATTGCCATCAAATTTAAAGTCAATCTGACTGACGGTTTGGGAAAAGAAGTCAAAACTGTGAATAAGCATGAGACTGCCCATTGAGTTACACAGTAATCAATAGGAAAGGTGCATTTGCCGGTAAGTACCCGAATTGAAAAAAATCATGAAAAATCAGGAATCCACAGCATTGCAACCCAGTGAAACATTTTGTTTGACCCATCCACAAAGAACATATCCACCAAGTTTCAGCTTAGTCTGAGTGATGTTCTGGAGAAGTCGAAAATAGCAATAACACAAAAATCACTAAAAATTACAGCAACACCTGGTGAACAAATTCAGAACTAGGAGTCCCTATGAGTGTTCCTGTGTGATATCAAAGCAATCAAGTTAGCAGCTTCAGATAAAAGACTTTTTAAGATTTGCCAAAAAAATGAAAAATCTTCAAAAAAAAATTAAAAAATCAATGGAGCGTGACCATTTGAACAAAGCAGCTAGAGACCCACCCCAGGTACATTGTCACCAAGTTTGAAGTCAATCTGAGTGATGGTTTCGCAGAAGTCAAAAATGTGAATTATC
Source organism: Hermodice carunculata (assembly GCA_964020975.1). Classification (NCBI taxonomy): domain Eukaryota; kingdom Metazoa; phylum Annelida; class Polychaeta; order Eunicida; family Amphinomidae; genus Hermodice; species Hermodice carunculata. The sequence continues at coordinate 173,940 of OZ026629.1, read as the reverse complement.
ATTAGAATGCCCATTGACCTGCAGTTATAGTAATTAATAGGAAAGGTGCATTTACCAACAAGTACCCGAATTGAAAAAATCTTCGAAAATCAGGAATCCAGCGCATTGCCTCCTAGTGAACAGCTTTGTTTGACCTTTTCACAAGGACCATATCCAATTAGTTTCAGCTCAATATGAATGACGGTTCTGGAGAAGTCAAAAATAGCAATAACAAACAAAAATTATGAAAAACTAGTTAATATGAATAAAACATAGATTTAAGTAATGTAACTTTTTCAATATAGAGCTCGATCTAATGTGATGTACATTTTATGCTATGAGTATGTCACTAAAGGGACAGTTATGGTTCACATATTTGATTTTTGAAGACACTGGCCTTCTCCACACCTTCCTGTTGAAGGGCTTTTTCTGTCATGTCAGCAAAGCAAAGAGTACCACTTACAAGCTTCAAATGCATGATAAGAGTAGCCGCCAGTTAACCTTTTCAACAGGTCTCTCACCATAATGTCACTAACGGGACATTATTGCAAAAAAAATTTGGTGCACAGGAATATCATGATCATATGAAAACCAAACTCCGATACAACACCAAGTTTTATTTTCTTATCAAACGTGATGTTTGTTTATCATAAGTGGCATTTTCTGGTGCCCCTGGAATGTATATATTTTCAATCTGGTGACTTAATTTTGTCAAATTGAACTTTGAACGTGTCACTAACAGGACAAATTGGTATTCTTAAATGCTGTATCTTTTACAGAAGTAAAGGTAGGGATCTAATTTAAGCTCCCAAAATAGGGCCAGCCACAGTCAATACTATTATACAGTTAGCTACCGTAAGTACCCCATAGTTCTTGTGTTGTAATCCAAGACATGTTTGGTACAAAAATTACGCAATTCACCCACTGGGTTAGATTGTGTTTATATTATACTTTAATGCAGGTGAACTTGTGAGCTACAGCTGAAGGGTATTTGTGGCATCATGCCGTCTCTTTGCCACCTAAGTTGATAACGTCCTTTGTTTACATGGCAGCTTACACATGACAAATTGTGTTCTCATGCTTTGTAGTAAATGTTTTATCAGGGGACAACAGAAAATAGCTTGTGATGAGAAATGAAAGCAGTTGCACTAGATTTTTAAGGACCATGATGAAAGTTGCTTTATTTCAACTTGTACTGCAAATTTTATTAGCTCAGCTGACTCGTCAGTCAGCAGAACTTAAGTCATCACTCTTTGTCTGCCCTCCGTCTGTTCACAGTTCACATTTTTTACTTCTTTTCTAAAATGGTCTGCCAGATTTACTTCAATCTTGGCAATGTACCTTGGGTGGGTATCTATGAAGTATTTAAGCAATTGGGTGAGCGGTGTCAGAGAAGATGTTTTAAGATTTGCCCCCAAAAAGAACAAAACATATATAAAAGATCCCAAAATCACTGGAACATGACCATATGAACAAACTTAGTAAAGATCCACCCAAGGTACATTGCCATCAAGTTTGAAGTAAATCTGGCTGATGGTTTTGGAGAAAAAGTCGATGGTTGACAAAACACCATAAATAAGCTCAGATACTGTCAAGTCAGCTGAGCTAAAATTTGGAATTTTTTATTTTTTTACGTTTTTTTTTTTTTTTCATTATGGTCAGGCAAAAATCTCCAAAACTGCCAAGCCAATTGCTTTGAAATTGTAAAGGGACACTTCTGGCCCTTAGAATTTAATTTGTTCAACAGGTGGTGCTGCCATTAAAAAAAAAATTAAAGATTTTTGTGTCTTAAAGCTATTTTGGACTCCCTTTCCAAAACTGTCACTTGTGTTCTTGTGAAACTTGGTGGAAATGCAGCTACTGGTAGAATAAGTTGTCCACTAGGTGCTATTCCACATCTCTGATTTTTAATGAATTTTTTGGTACATATCCATTACTGCTTACATTCCCTTTGATTACAATGCATCTCAATGGGGATTGCAATGGTAAAGTCACATTTTTCTCTTCTCCAAAAGTGTCAACCAGATTCTCTTCAAACTTGGTGGGATGTGGGTGGATCTTTACTGGTTTGTCCAAATGTGATTTTTGCAATTGTATGCATTTTTTGTCAATTTTTTTGCAAAATCTTGAAAATCTTCCCCAAAAGCGCCTAGTCAGTTGCTCTGAAATTGCATTGGGACACTTCTATGGACCTCTGGACCGTAATATTTTTACCCTATGGCCCTGTGATTATTTTTTTTTTAGCCTTTTTTAAGAATCTTTGTGTTTTCACTTTCCTGACTTTTTCTCACTTGCGAATGTACATGGAGTTGATCTCTGCCAAATTCGTTCCCAATAAGATGGTATCATTTTCTGATTTTCTTTGACAAATTATCAAACTTTGGATTTGTTGGGGGATATGTTTATATCAGCAAGAGTGATTGTCGTCTCAAACAAAGGTGACCTTGTTATTCTGAATTTCATAGGACCACTTCAGTCTGTGCATGTAAAGTCAGCTGAGCACAGGACTATCACAGTCCTCTTGCTGAAAGACAGTAGGCCTGTACAGTGTCCAAGGCTGTGTGACCAATGCTCAGAATGGCTTCTGTTGATGAGTTTCGATGATCACAAGCTTGGGAGTCTGTATGAATGCACCATGATGCAAGCAAGTAAATTAAATGATTGTATTTTTCTAAATGTTTCATTTTTAAGCCCGGAGGTCAGATGCAGGATCCCATGACTGTGGCACAGTTCATTTGTGACATGTTTCATTATCATTACGATTGCCTGAGATTTAGACGCTGTATAATTTCCTTGAGTATGGTCAAAAAAACAAAGGATTTAGTTTGGTTTGTTACAAGTAGGTGGTGGGGAAAGGAACTTGACAGTTTCGGTCTTAGGCCAGGGGGGTATGGATGACAAAGAAAGTTTATCTCGGGGAACCCCTGCTTGATTTTTTTTTTTTTTTTTTTCAATTTTTGTTTTAGGTGTGGACTTAGTTTTTATCTTGTGGTCATCCATCTGTCATTGTCTGTCTGTGGTCAGTCAACAATTACATTTTCGAATTCTCCGAAACTGTAAACCAGATCCACTTCCAACTTAGTGGGGATCTACCAAATTCTTCAAACGGTTATGCACCAGTGAGTTTTGGATTTTTTTTAAGGATTTTTTTTCTTTAAAATTGCATAGAAACACTTCTTGGGTCCTGAAGACCATATTTAAATGTTCAGTGATGAAAATTGGCAGTTTTTAAACAAAATTCTATTTTGAGCATTTTTTTTTTGCAAAAATATTTGAATCAGGTGATGTTGTGAAAGCTGCAAAGTTTGCAGGAAGTGAGGGCTGAAAATTTTAAGGTTTTTTTTTCCTGTTTTGCAAAAATTGTTGGCTTTCAGCCTTTCACCCATGGAGACACTGTGGTTATTTTGCACGTTTTTTACAAATTTTTGTTTTTCACTTTTCTTGACTTTCTCCCAATTTGTATGTTGGATCCTCTTCAGACTTATTGGGAATATACATGGATGTGACTTCCACCAAATTTGTTCACTACATCATGGTCCTGTCATTTTGTGATTTTTTTAGGAACTTATCAAAACTTTTAAAAGTCCGTAAGGGGACATGTTCAGGTTACCAACAGTCGGTGATGATAATCTTAAACAAAGGTGACCTTAATATCATTCTAAAGTTCATAGGACCACTGCAGTCTGTGCATGTAAGGTCAACTGAGCACAGGACTGTCACAGTCCTCTTGCTTGTGATAGTCTTGTGCTTTCATGTGAATTGAGCACTATGGCCATCCTCCCTGCATTTTTTCTTATTTTCTCAATAATGGTCAACCTAAAATTCCTATACATGTAATTAAGAGGGAACCTTGTATAATTATCAACATGCATACACTATATGTCTCTCATGTACATGTATTGATAAAGAAGGAAGAGATATATGGGCTGCTGCTGTCAAGTCACTTCATTTTGCTGTATTTCAGTTTTGTGCTTAAAATTTGTTGATGGCACAAAACCATTGAAATGAAAACAGTGAACTACAAGTTGTAGTTTAACAAAAACTATGTCCAAAATAATGAAACAAAAACTTCAGTTGAATGCCTGAGATGCAGAAACCATGGGAATTTACACACATGAAAATAAGCTCATTTAGTATATTACTTTGGGCCATACAATGGCTTTCGTGTGCTGGAAAGGACATTGAGGCAGGATGGGTGACATGTTGGCCTGTACTATAATGACCTCTAGTGCCCGTTGAAAGCAACCAAAGATTCATTATGTCTGTGTGTGAACACAGACATATTGTTTTACCCAATATTCTTTCTTTCTTTCTTTCTTTCTTTCTTTCTTTCTTTCTTTCTTTCTTTCTTTCTTTCTTTCTTTCTTTCTTTCTTCTTTCTGCTAGATTTTTGTGTTGTCTTAAACTCAGACACCGTGCAAGCTAGAAACTTCAAACTTTACATGGCTATAGCACCTGCTGTGAAGTTTTGCATATCATTCTGAATAGTCAAGATTTTGAAAATTATGCAAATTAGGGCAATTGAAAAAATTCAATTGCTTCTGACTTCCAAAGTATTCATCCGATTTTGATGATGTTGGACCAAAATTGTAGATATTGTAACACTGCACTTTTTTGTAATTTACATGTGACCTCTTAAGGTCAAAGGTCAAGGTCATTTGTACGTTTAAAATATTCATCTAGCCATAACTCAATCAATTTCCATCCAATTAAGATCATGTTGGACACAAATTGTAGATATTGTAACACTGCACATTTTTGTAATTAACATATGACCTCTAGAGGTTAAAGGTCAAGGTCATTTTCCCATTTGAAATATTCATGTAATTATAACTTGGTCAATTATCATCCAATTTTGATCATGTTGGACACAAATTGTAGCTACTGTAACACTGCACATTTTTATAATTTACATGTGACCTCTAGAGGTCAAAGATCAAAGTCATTTTGACCTTTGAAATATTCATCTGGCCATAACTCGGTCACTTTTAATCCATTCATGTTGGACTCAAATTGTAAGTGTTGCAACACTGCATATTTTTGTATTGTGTAAATTTTTCACGCACACAGATTGATTTGTTTTCAAGCAAATCTTTCTTTTCTAGTTTGACTTGCATTATTACAGCTTTAAATACAAGTATTCTTGTGTCTAAAGTGTGTTACACATCTAAATACAAAATTGAAATATTTGTCCATCTATTGTATGAATTGATTTAATTGATGTTTCTGTGGTATGTTTCAGGGTCTACTTTATTCAGTCGAGCATTAGGTGTGCGCAGGCAGGGGGCAAAAAGGGCACTACATGATCCTTTTGAAGAGGATGCCTTGGTGCTGTACACCCCGCCTCAGCTTACTGCACATCAACAGCTAAAAGCGGACTTGTAAGGATTTTTATTTTTGAGCTTGGATTAAACTTTCATGTAGTTTGGAGAATGAACTGTGGAGAACTCTCCTCAAAATACATGTAATAATTTTTGCATTACAAATGTGAAGTTTCTATAATAGTTCACTTGTTGTGGATGTTGGTTTGTAAGTGTTCCTTTTTTGCATAGTTGATTATATGTACATACATGCTTGACAGACATATTATATGGTGGCTGCAATTATAGTAGGCATAACATTTTTTTTTTCCAATTTATCTCTCTTAAGTTTAATTATAATGTACCATGTACATTTTGTAAAGATGATAAACTTGAGATTTTGTCAGGGAATTCCTTTTAGTTTCAAAGTTTATAGAGCATTTGCTAAAGTGAACTGAAGCAAAATTCATTTCATTGTTATTTCTCAGATATCTAAGTGTTTCAAATTGAAACAATATGGAACTAGAAGACAAAGATTTTCTTGAAAGCAAATCTGTCCGTGTGTGTGAAAAATTTACACAATTACAAAAATATGCAGTGTTGCAACACTTACAATTTGAGTCCAACATGAATAAAATTGAATGGAAAGTGACCAAATTATGGCTAGATGAAACATTCAAAAGGCAAAATGACCTTGACCTTTAGAGGTCAAATGTAAATGAAAACTATCTGGATATCAGAAGAAATTAGAATTTGCCTGTAAAAAGTATTCTTTATTTCCAAAATATCAGCAACATCCCGCCTGCCCACATAGACAAGTGCCCATATGTAGCTACAATTTGTGTCCAACATGATCAAAATTGGATGATAATTGGCTGAGTTATGGCTAGATGAAAATTTCAAACAATAAAATGACCAGACCTTTGACCTCTGGAAGTCACATATACATTACAAAAATGTGTAGTGTTACGATATATACAATTTGAGCTCAACATGATTAAAATTGGATGAAAATTGACCTAGTTATGGCTGGATGAATATTTCAAAGGTCCAAATGACCTTCACCTTTGACCTTTAAAGGTGACATGTGATTACAAAAATGTGCAATGTTATAATATCTATAATTTGAGCCCAACATGATCAAAATTGGATGGAAATTGACTGAATTATGGCTAGATGAATATTTCAAACATACAAATGACTTTGACCTTTGACCTTTAGAGGTCACATGTAAATTCCAAAAATGTGCAGTGTTACAATATCTACAATTTTGGTCCAACATCATCAAAATTGGATGAATACTCTGGAAGCCAGAAGCAATTGAATTTATTTGATTGCCCTAATTTGCATAATTTTCAAAATCTTGACTATTTAGAAGGAGAACATCAGTGCAGGTGCTATAGCCATGCAAAGTTTGAAGTTTCTAGCTTGCACGGTGTCTGAGTCTAAGACGACACAAAAATCTGGCAGAAAGAAAGAAAGAATATTGGGTAAAACAATATGTCTGTTCACACACAGACATAAATATATATATGTGTGTGTGTGTGTGTGTGTGTGTGTGTGTGTGTGTGTGTGTGTGTGTGTGTGTGTGTGTGTGTGTGTGTGTGATTATAGCAGTCACGTATCCAGGGTGCCTCCATTGCTGAATCGTTATGTTTAGGAATGGAGATTTGGTACAGTTGGTTTGTGCGTTTCCCATTTTTGGCTTGGTGATTGGTGCCGAAAGTTGCTGGTTCAAGACCCGACCACTCCATGGTCACAAAACACACACACGCATATATGCAGGGCACGAAACTTTTTTTTAAAAGCACTCGTCGGCAAGACAAGTGAATTTTTAAAATCCACTTGTCCGAATATAACCTGGTGCAACAAACATGGTTATATTCTTTTTCATCAATCCATACATAAAGGCCTGGACAAAGCATTTACCCTAATTTGGCACTAATTGTCGCTTGCAAATCGGCAAAAATATGTCAATTTTTACCACGATTCTAGCTATGACTGTAAACAGTATAACTGGCAAAATGTCAAATATGCAAATTGAAAAGTAAACTATTTGCATAGGGGGACTCACTATAAAAAATGCTGTGTAATTTCTGGGAGTCACTGTTCGAGGTAAATTTAATACAGATAAGTAGTTGTATTGGTTTTAGCATTGTCTTTCTTGTTGCCGCTGATGGGATGTACATCGACGACATCGTTTGTGTACTACCATGAATGCTATCCGTACATCGCTGTCAATATGTGTATACAGTATCAGCAAGTTCCTAGCAATAGATGATGCTCTAAATGCAAATTCAAATGAAGAATTTCAAATCAGAAATCCGTCTCCTTGTAATGCACATCGATTGTGCAGTCACCATCTTTCCTATCACTCTATACACACAGTTGCATTGGCCATGTGGTCTGACGGCCAACACATCACTTGATTGGTCAATTGAGTCACATGCAAAAATGAGTCAATCACGGCTGTGTTACAGTGTGTTCATCATGGCTTCCACCTTGTGAACATATGTGAATCTTCCGAAATTTACGGAGGGAACACACAAACGTAAGCTTTTTTTTTTAATTATAGCGTGGGAAAATAAAGATTCCATGGTTTATATCAACAATAATTTGGAGTCACAGGCAAATATGTGAAGGTAGGGGGATAGAGAGAAATGCCAAATGTGTGACATCAGTCCGCATGATTTTCAGTTCACCGTAGATTATTTCACGTGGTCATTTGCATGTGACTGGCAGTTGTGTGTTGTGTTTGGCAAGGAAGTCTACTCGCGGCACCTTTGCATGATCTTTTCAACACTTTTAGAACCCACTGATAAATGGCATTTGATGCCAATTTGCACAATAATTTGCCACGCAAGTTTTAAGATTTTTTTATGTTGCTTTGTCATCGTTCGGGCAGATTAGACTGACATTGACGTGCTGTGACCTTGCTCCAAGAACGGATGAAAGCCAATACGCCCCAGTACATTACTGCTGGTACCTTTGATCTGGTAGTCGTATGTATGCAACGGTAAAATACCTGCTTGTTTTGACAGAAATCAAGTAGGTAGTCAAGTCCTGTAGAGTACAACTGCTGACCATGTAATTGTTAAAACCTGGATTGTTTACTTTAGTCCAGGGGATTATCATCACCTACTGGCTTCCCCATGCAAATGCCTGCGTTGGTGTGTATGTTCTGTAAACACAGACCACAGTAATCACCAGCACATCGAGAGTCGCAAAGGCTCTGACTGCTCATTATCAATGTTGCCATGCATACAAACAGACGAAGTTTCAGTCAATTTTTTTTAAAAAAAATTTTTAGCTTGTGTGCATTACAAGTTGAATCTGAAAGTCACTTGTCCAAGAAGAGCTTTAGCTTGTCTCGGAACGTCGGATCATAGGAATTTTCGAGCCCTGATGTGTGTCTACATACACACATATATATACAAGTGTGTGTGTTTGTATATATATATATAATAAGACAGGCAGCGGAGACGGCGGATGATGGGACTAAACACTAGTATATGTAAATGCATCCCCACCTGCAGGGGATACATAATCATATTGACAAGTGTGTCTATATACATATACATATATATATATATATATATATATTTATAGACACACTTGTCAATATGATTATGTATCCCCTGCAGGTGGGGATGCATTTACATATACTAGTGTTTAGTCCCATCGTCCGCCGTCTCCGCTGCCTGTCCTATTATGTCTGTGTGTGAACACACAAATATATTGTTTTAACCAATATTCTGAATTTATTTATTATGTCTGTGTGTGAACACAGACATATTGTTTTACCCAATATTCTTTATTTTTTTCTTTCTTTCCGCCAGATTTTTGTGTCATCTTAAACTCAGACACCGTGCAATCTAGAAACTTCAAACTTTGCATGGCTATAGCACCTGCAGTGGAGTTTTGCATATTGTTCTGAATAGTCAAGACTTTGAAAATTATAATTAGGGCAATTAAAGAAATTCAATTGCTTCTGGCTACCAAAGTATTCATCTGTTTTTATGATGTTGGACCAAAATTGTAGATATTGTAACACTGCACATTTATATAGTTTACATGTGACCTCTAAAGGTCAAAGGTCAAGGTCATTTGTACGTTTAAAATGTTTATCCAGCCATAACTCAGTCAATTTCCATCCAATTTTTATCATGTTGGACACAAATTGTAGCTACTGTAATAGTGCATATTTTTATGATTTACATGTGACCTCCAGAGGTCAAAGATCGAGGTCATTTGGACCTTTGAAATATTTATCCAGCCATAACTTGGTCACTTTTAATCCAATTTTGATCATGTTGGGCTCCAATTATAGATTAGAGAACATTGCACATTTTTGTAATGTATATGTGACCTCCAGAGGTCAAAGGTGAAGGTTATTCGGACCTTTGAAATATTCATCCAGCCATAACTAGGTCAATTTTCATCCAATTTTGATCATGTTGAGCTCAAATTGTATATATTGTAACACTGCACATTTTTGTAATTTATATGTGACTTCCAGAGGTTGAAGGTCAAGGTCATATTGTCATTTGAAATTTTCATCTAGCCATAACTGGGCCAATTATCATCCAATTTTGATCATGTTGGACACAAATTGTAGCTACATATGGGCACTTGTCTATGTGGGCAGGCGGGATGTTGCTGATATTTTGGAAATAAAGAATACTTTTTACAGGCAAATTCTAATTTCTTCTGATATCCAGATAGTTTTCATTTACATTTGACCTCTAAAGGTCAAGGTCATTTTGCCTTTTGAATGTTTCATCTAGCCATAATTTGGTCACTTTCCATCCAATTTTATTCATGTTGGACTCAAATTGTAAGTGTTGCAACACTGCATATTTTTGTAATTGTGTAAATTTTTCACACACACAGACAGATTTGCTTTCAAGCAAATCTTTCTTTTCTAGTTTTCCTTATATTTCTGTCCCCTGTCGACCTATTACCTCCTAATTTGGTAAAGATAATCTATGGGTCTGGGAAATTTTTCCCATAAGATAATATGTAACCTTCAGGTCAAAGGTCAAGGTCAAATCTTTCTTGTGTTGCATTATTCTGCTGACTCAGCAGTTTTCACACATTGGCTTATACCTTCATAATGGTGCACCGTACGCCCAAACTTATTAAAATACGGGTCTATCGGCATCACTTTGTATAGTTTATTTTAAACCTGAGTGACCATAGGAGGTCAAACTGCATTCCTGTGGATTATACTGTGCAAGTCAATGGGGATTGCTATGCTAATTCAACAAATTTTCCAAAACAGTTGTCCAGATTCACTTTAAACTTAATGGGGATGTACATCAGGTAGGTATCTACAAACTGTATTCAGATGGTCATGCTCCAATGATTTTTTTTTTTTTTACATTTATTTTTTCTTTTTTTTTTTTGGTGGTGGGGGGGGGTTAATTTTTGCATTCCTATTGATTACAGTGTCAGTCAATGGGGTCTGCAATGGTACATTTTGACTTCTTCATAACTGGAAGCCATATTCACTTGAAACTTTTGGTACAGATACTCCATAGATTTGGAGAATTTTTTTCATATGATTGGTGATGACCTTCAGGTCATAGGTCAAGGTCACTATGCCTTACAAAATAAAATGGTTTCCTTGCCATATCTTCAAATGAGTATGATTAAAGTCCATCAAACTTGTCATTATTTACCCAGGTGAGACATCCCTTAAATTTGCTAAGAGGTGATCCCATGAAAAACTCGCTTCTAGTTATCTTATTGTTTTGTATACATTTCAACAAACTGACTGATGACACTGCAATAAATAATATATAAAATTTCGAGTTTGTTAGCTTCGTAAATTCTTAATACAGTAGTCCCTTTTTGGAATGACCCCGGTTTCGGAGACCACCTGCAGAACCTGATCATTGACCACCCAAAATGACCCCCAAAGACCACTTATCACTCAAAAATTCCCTATTTCACATGAGTAAAACCTGCTTATTTGTACAAGATTTTATAAAATTATTTGTCAAAACCAGTTTTCAAACATATGTTTATAATACCTGGTCCAATAAACGAGTCAGCCATTGACTGCAAGATGGAATGGAGTGCAATAAGTGTACATCAAGCAAGCATGTTTGAATCTAAATTATGTGTGGAGATTCAAAGTTATGGTCAGTTGTTGGGCAAGTGGTGTAAGAGTTGAACCTCCTTGAAGAGACCACTCGCTTTATGTGACGACTGCTTGGATGGCATGAGAGTTGGTGGGTGTTAGAAGGGACTGCTGTGGTGCTTGACAGCTCTATGCAAGGATTGTAGTCACAAAGTCAAAGACGTGAAATTCACTGTTCACATGTTATAAATATTCTCTAATATGCATATCATTATTCAGCATTTTGAGTGGCCAGTGCATATCGATATAGTATTAGGTTATTAACATGAGGTGATGATTTTCTTTTTACGTGACTATTGTGTCTTATTGTATGACTGTTGCTGTAGATTTGGGACAGTGTTTCATGCAGAAGTTCCTGTCTAACAGGCCTGGCCTGCTTATTGTCTACTTGATTCAGGGAAAAGCAACCGGTGCATGTTGTAGTTGATCCAATTCTGTCAAAAGTTCTCCGACCACATCAGAGAGAGGTGAGATGTTGACATTGGAATAGCCATATTCATTGCACTAAAGTAGCACTGTGGGCCAACGCCAACAGTTCCTGGATCAAAGCTGCAGATTACAACATTGTGTTACTTACATTCTTCCAAATTGAAATAATAAGTCTGTTCTGTGTAAATATAGCTTGGAAAGTTTTAAAGTACCATCACTGTCTTTTCAACAAAGATCGATATTTTGGAAATGAATATATGGGGGGGGGGGGGGATTGATATTGTATGTTGAGTTCACAAAATGAAAAGTTGGGTGTGCTTCTGTTTGAGCATGTGCTCCAGTGAAAGTGAATATGGTAATTTTTAATCTTGGCTAATTCATCTGTTTGTGAGTACACTTAGTAACAATGCAGGCACCAAAGAGTGAAGTATATACATGTACAAGAACAGTTATCCTCACAAACAATGTTTTCAGTAACCAACAAATCGAACTGTAACTGGGCAACTGGAAAAAAACCATTATAACCTTGGATGTTTGAGTGGCAGATTGTGTGTGCGTTACAGTGACCTTCTGTGGAAAAACAAAGGGAATCCAGTAGCAAGTAATTCTCGGAATGTGATGCAAAACAACCGGTCAAAGCAACAATGTGTTGCCATATTAATGTACAGTATCTCCCAGAAAAGCCTGACATTTGCTTTTATTTTGCCCTGCAAGTATAGAAGTGTGACATGGTAACATACATCATAGATGTGTACATTACTACTGAGCCCCCACCAGCACCAGGCTGTAGTATGCATCTACTTCTATACATACATACAGAAATGGACAGTGTTTTCTCGTGGCCAGAGTTACCCCTGGCAGTGTCAGCAGACACACACTCATCAACTTCTGATAAATTAAATGACAGTTTATTACACAAAAGAAGAAGCTTAAGGACTTCATTTTGCATATACACATCAATCATTAACAATCTTTTGAGCCTGATTTTTCATCATAGAGTGTGGCAAACATAGAGCTGTGTGACTGATCATCCAAGTTGTTTAGTCGTGGTGATGTCATAAAGCTTTTTTTAAAACAGACTGTCTGGACATGAACAATGTAAATTTTACATATTATCCATCAGAGGCTTTAGATAAATTTCCATGTTGGTAATGCATACCTTTGGAAGATTACAGTCATAAAAGGTATCAAAAAAATTGCAAAACATGGCAGAAGTAGTTACCATTCTGATTTTTTAACATAAAGAGCATGACAAATGGCTATGTGCCAGCTCAGGTACAAAGAACCTATATATCTGTATCTACAAAGCAAAGCATTGTCTGGATTGTTTCTACATGATTTACTATTTGCAAATGTAAAAGAAAAAATGGCTGACTCACATTGTTATGGAGTGATGAACTTGCCTTCACAATGTCCAGGATCCAAGAGGATTTTTTTTTTCACACGGTCGTCCAAAATCAGGCAGTTATGAGTACTGCAAGAGATGAATACTGTTCAGAATGTGAGTCATTTGTCTTCATGTGACTCACTTTGTAATCCAAGCCTTAGTCAGTTATATACACATTACATTTAATAATCTGTGTGTGTAGACAGTGTCCAATCCAATGTGTCTCTGAAAGCCATTTTCTGGGAGAGATAAATGATCATGATACCATGCATGCATGCACACATATAAATATACAACACATTTGCAATTTTATGGATAAAAAAACTAATTTCTGCCTGTACACATGACACTGCTTCCTCCCTATTGCAATATTTGGGTTTGGCATAATTCATTGCCCTTTGCTGCCCTGCCCCCCCCCCACCCCCACCCCACCCCCCTTATAAAATATGTTAACTCCTACTGAATGTACATCAATTCAGGTTGTTGTTGCCATTGAGTTGTGTCAGCATGGTCAGACAAATCTTGGATGATTTTTATACCTGGAAGGTGAGCAGTAGTCAGAAATCTAAGATACTGTCATACTGCTGATATCAAAATGTGTTTCAGCACTTAAATTTTTGCTTTTTTATTCCAGGGTGTGAAATTTATGTATGATTGTGTAACAGGGAAACAGATAGAAAATAACTATGGATGCATAATGGCAGATGAAATGGTAAGGATTTTTTCTAATTCATACATTTTCTGTGTTTTCTTGAAAAATACCACATAAAATACACCAGAATAAATTTAATTTCCTACATGCAAATAAAATCATAGCTTCTTACCAATCTTCATGCACCGATGACTTCACAGTTGTCACTTTAATTTTATCACGTAGTTACTGTCACACACATGTGAGGAGCTTGCACATCAGCTGATGTTGTTGCACTGTATCGCAGTGTCACCTGGTGGTCATTTTATGAACCAATGAAATACAGCTGTATTGACATGACTTACTTTCCATGCATAAAAATCTGTGTAAAAAACCTCAACATTATGAGTATGTGAATGCATTCACATGTTAACATGCATTCTTTTTTTTGTAAGAAAAAAAATGTAATGCATGCTCTCTGTTGGCATGAAAAAGTATGGCAAAAACAGAGAATGAACAGTGTATAGAAAAGCCTTTTTTTCTTTTTTTCAAGATGGGGGGGGTTGGACAGATAGATATGGAGGTGTCCTGCTTGTTTTATTCTGCACTGCTAAAAAGAGCTTGCACACCACTAGTGTATGAACTTGATTATTAAATTGTGTTATATTAGTAAGAGTTCATGTGCATGTTAGCATTGTCAGTGTGGCAAAATTATGTGTGTATAGTTTTCTCCAAAATCTTATTCAAACTTGAAGGATATAAACCCTTGGTAAATAAGGTTGGTCTCTTACAATCATGTTGAACTGCTCTGCCAGTTTTTCTTATCACTGGCAGCCTTGATGTCTGCTAGCTTAGTACCACAAACCTGTGGTAAGCTTCCAATCTTTGTTTAGTTTTCCTCCCATTTTATCAGCAATAATTGCTTATGATGGATGGAGAGATTGTCCAGGTTTTGGTTAATTTCTGCGGACTATAATATAATGGCACTGTCCAAATGTATTGGATTTTATGCTTTTGAATACAAACTGTGAGCTAATACTGGATTTGGGTAGCTCCGTGTGCCCATATACCTCTTTGATAATAGTCCAGTTAATTCTTAAGAAATGAGGGTTGCTTTTGTGTGTATTATGGCATAATGATGCGGGTGATTGAAGCTGGCATCCTGGGCGTGGCACAGTGCGCCTCACCAGATGCCAGCCCAATCGCCCGCATCATTATTTCATGAAACACACAAAGTGACCCTCATTGCCTATATTAACATTTTCCCCCTTCATTTTTCTGCTCGATTACACAAAATTTAGTACATAGAATTAAGAGAAACGACCAGGAACTGATTTACCAACATGTTCAAGTGTTGAATTCGGTAAACCCAGGTGGGCGTGGCTTATTGGAATGTGGGCAGGACATGTGTAATGGTCTGATAACACACCAGGCTCATGTGTTATGGTCTGATTATACAGCAGGCTTTCTCCTATACAGTAAAACCTCCCTATACTGAACACCCTTGGGACCGGAAAAAAAGCATTCTGTATAGGGAGGTGTTCTGCATATGGAGGTTTGCTAACATTGAAAGTGTATATTTGGAACAGAGAAATGGTGTTCAGTATAGAGAGGTGTTCGGTTAGAGACGTTTTACTGTACTTGTAATGCTAAAAGTTGGATTGAACGTAAATATATACTAATTAACACCTTTCACCACAATGACAGCTAAACCACTCCCACCCCCATGCCTCTGTGGTACCACATCCAAACGTTTTGACGTCTAGGAAAGAGATTATCTTGAGTTCAATTGCATGTCAAAGGAAATGTCTTGCTGACAAAATTTTCCAGGGCTCATTTTCATAAATCAGCAATCTTCAGTGATTTTTTTTTTGTTTTGTTTGTTTTTGGTTTTTTTTTTTAGCTCTGCTGACGGAAGGTCACAGAACTTATAGCATCGCTCATATCCATCTCTCCGTTACTCTGTTGGGCCATCCATAAACTTTTGTTGGGTTGAAAGCCTGATAACTTTGAAAGTTTTGATGTTAGTGCAACATAATTTTCAGGACTTTTGGGGAGTATGAAAATCTAGGTTTCTCTTAATATGGGTGGCCCCCACCTACAATATTATGTAATATAAGGGTAAAAATGTGAAAATCTTGTGAACACTAGATAGCATCTTTAATGTTTGGTGGATCTTCACCAGATTTGGTGGGATTGTATGGGAGGTCAAAGTTGCTAATGATACTAGTGGTGCCACCTAGAATTTGATGGAAATAATGAGCCAAAATGTGTTTTAAGATACAAAATTCCTTATTTGGAAAAGCAATTGGATTAGACTTGCCATATTTATAGGATATATATACCATGTCCAATGCTAGAATGTTATGTAATATCAGTGACCTTGACCTATATTTGTGAGGCCTGTAAGTTAAATGCGGTGATTTTGTAATGGCAGGATGTAGATTGGACATCAATGGCAAAGAGAATTGAGCCTCCACATCAAAATTGAATTTGGTTACATTGCACACAAAACTGTACTTGGTCACTTGCTGTTTTGGGTCACCCTGACCCAGTTATTATGGAGTTTGGTGCTTGTCAAAATTTATTGTTTTTCATCAGTAACTTGAAAATTTATGACCTGATTTGAACAAACACACTAAAATATGGAAAGCTGGATGTGGGGCGCATATTTTGAACATAACAATTTTTTAATGCGAGTGGAAGGTCAGTGTCAAATTGCCAGTTTAAAAATAGGGGTCATGTCATGAATGCTTTGAACCCCATAATTTTTCAGTTAGGGCCATATAACATTTAGGAGTTATGAAATTTATGAAAACCTTCAACATTAATGTTGGTGGCGCCAACTATAGTATTATGTAATATATAGGTCGAAATATGAAAATCTTGTGACTATGATTCCGTCCATAGTTTTCAAGTCAGCCCAATTTTACTTTCAGGATTTATAGGGGGTATGTAAATCAAAATCCCTTTTGATATTGGTGGTGCTACCTACAATATTATTTAATGTAGGGGTCAAAATGTGAAAATGTTGCGAACACTCTAGCATCTTTAATTTTTGGCAGATCTTTAGGGAATTTGGTGTGATTGTGGGGGTGGTCAAAATCTAAGTTGATTATGATACCAGTGGTACTATCTATAATTTGACGCCATCTTAAATGTGTTTTAAGATATAATATTCCATAATTGGATAAGTAATTGGATTAGAGTTGCCAAATTTATAGGATAGATAGACCATGTTCAGTGCTAGAATGTTATGTAATATTAGTGACCTTGACATAATATTATGTTTGTGAGGTCACTATGCCTGTAAAGTTGAAAGAGGTGATTTTGTTATTTAAAGGTGTTGCTTGGACATCAATAGCAATGTCAGGACAGCACCAGGCCCATGGGCCTCTTGACTTACATAATCTGAGTGACCTCGATGTTCTGTCCCAAGGTCACTGAGAACATAAAATGAAGGACTCACTGATTGTTGTCTTTGCACATGCAACAATATCCATCACATGAAATGCACAAATAAGCTTCGACTATATGTGGAGTGAAGTGTCATCTCGTGGACAATTGAGACACTAAAAGCACATACGCTTTATGTTCAGAAGCCACTTGAAGGTGCAATATAGCCACGGTGCTAGGAAAGCATAAGGTCCATGGGCCTCTTGGTTTAGGTTTTTTTGTTTTTGTTTTTGTTTTTTTTTTTTTTCTTTTTTTGGGTGGTGGGTGGGTGGGGGGAGTTTTACAAAGGCTAATACTGCTGGGTCATTTGTTTGACATTGCCTGGGAGGACTTGTGGGTGCTGTTGCCCTCAGGAGACATGTTACATCATAGTGCTTAATGAATTACCAAATTGTAAATGCTTATATCTATGGTTGTGTCAAGAAGTACAGACCAGTTCCACCATGTTGAGCTTCATGGCTCTATACTGTGGATAGCTCAGCACAGGCTGTGCTCACTGCCAGCACCTTGTGAGCAATATGAACAAGTGAAAAAAAAGACGTTTTCTCCAGACCAGCTTGCTTTGAAAATGTCCAGGAATACTTCTTAGGAGCCCTGTTTTTAACATAGTCATATGGGTGATATTGATTTAATTGCTTGAACTTTACTTACTTTTCAATTAGAGAAGCTGCCCGCAAGGTCAGCTGCAGGCTGACATGGCAGCCATCAAATAAATGAAGTAAGTAAGCATCACATAAATAAGTTAAAACAAAACTCACTGTCTGTAGAGGATGTATGCTGGTACTTGAATGAAAACTCTTTTTTGGAAAAACATTAGTATGTATTAATAATGTAAAAGCTATACAAAGAAGAAGGAAGATGCCAGTACAGAGGCAGTTAATTAACTGTCTTTGAGACCGCTTTTTTTTTCTTCAGGGTCTTGGAAAGACACTACAATGTATTACCCTTGTGTGGACTCTGCTGGTAAGTAGCAGCGACTGTGGCCATAAAATCAATGTAGTATAGTTGGGGTAAGAAAATACAAAATCTAAATCATATGGATGTCTATCTTCTTGAAGCACATGCTAAAATTGTCCCCACCTATTTCTACCTTCAAGCACCTCAAGGGTTCAACAAGTAAAATGTGAAATATAGTATTTGATAACTTTAACTGTAACATGATTGGGGGTGTTGGTGAGAGGAGGTAATACAGACTTATTATGCCCCCCTTCGAAGAAGGTGGGGCATATAGCTTTGCACATGTCGGTCGGTGGATAGACTGTGGTTTCCGCACAATAACTCAACAAATTTTTGAGCTCGGACTTTGATACTGTACAGCTGTATCATTCTAGTCAAAAGCTAGGCAAAGTTTGAAGATGGGTGACCTTGAGATTAAAGAATTCCTGTGGTTTCCGCACAATAACTCTTAAGAAGTTTTTGAGCTAGGACTTTGATACTGTACGGGTATATCATTCTAGTCAAAAGCTAGGCAGAGTTTGAAGATGATGGACCTTGACCTAATTTCCAAAGTCACAGTGGTACTTGAGTTAACTTTGGTTTCCGCACAATAACTGAAGAGGTTTTTTAACTAAGACTTTTTTATTGCACAGGATCATAGTCCATATTTGGGGCTAGGCAAAGTTTGAAGTTGGATGACCTTGACCTCATTTTAAAGGTCACAGAGCCACTTTACTGAATATGGTTTCATGCTTTCTGCATGATAACTTACACCTTGGAGCTAGAACTTTAATGTTGCACAGCTTTATGGTTCTCTGTAAGGGCTAGGTTGAGTTTAAAGATGGGTGACCTTGACCCAGTTTTCAGGATCACAGAGAGATAGAAGAATTCCTGTGGTTTCTGCTCAAAAACTCAAGAAGTTTTTGAGCAAGGACTTTGATACTGTACAGGTGTATCATTCTAGTCAAAAGCTAGGCAAAGTTTGAAGATGGGTGACCTTGACCTAATTTCCATGGTCACAGTGGTACCTGAGTTAACTTTGGTTTCCACACAATAACTGAAGAGGTTTTTAAACTAGGACTTTTATATTGCACTGGATAATTGTCCGTATTCGTGGCTAGGTCAAGTTTGAAGATAGGTGACCTTGACCTAGTTTCAAAGGTCACAGAGCCATTTGGTTGAATACTGTTTCTGCATAATAACTTGCATTTTAGAGATAGCACTTTTATATTGCACAGCTTTATGGTTGCCAAAAAGGGCTAGTTTGATTTCTAGATGGGTGACCTTGACCCAATTTTTGAGGGTCACACACAGACAGTAGACTTCCTGTGGTTTTTGCACAATAACTGAAGAAGGATAAGTGAAAATGAGTGACCTTGCCCTAATTTTCAAGGTCATGAAGCCACTTTGCTGAATATGGTTTCTAAATGATGACTAATTTTTCAGCTATAACTTTTATATTGTCCAGGTTTTTAGTCATTTTTTAAGGGCTAGGTTAAAGTTTAAAGATATGTGACATTGATGTATGATCAACACTCACTAATTTTGTAAGGTCATGAGTGCCCCATCTACCACTATCAATAGGGTAGCGAGGGCAAGGGTAATGAGGATGGGGGGAGGGGGGGGGCATCTATGTTTTACAAACATATCTTGTTTCACATGTAATTTTAAGCCTAAAAGACAAAAAACTCAGCTGACTTGTCAGTCAGCTGAGTTTTTTGTATGGTCAGTTGTCCATCTGTTCACAATTCATATTTTTGACTTCTAAAAAAATTGTCAGTCAGATCCACTTCTACTGTATTTTATTTAGGCCAAAAAGTAACATTTTCAAAGAACTCTTTTGGGGGAGGGAGGGGGCTACAAGAAAGAGTACTCTGTGCACACTTTTGAAAATGTTGATAATTTTGGCTGGCCCCTAAAATGATTTGGCAAAACACAGGTAGCAGTTTATGGGAATATCACAGCATAATTAAGGGCTGGAGTTCCCCACCCACCCACACACACAGAACAAAATGTAGAGGGGTATGCTGGATTCAGCTGTAGAATCCACATGCTTCTTTTGAATATATCTCACGAACATATGGTTTCACTGTCTTCAGATAGCACACAGTGTCTTTTAGGCAATCTCTTAGTCAGACTAGATTTTGATGTTTTATTGTCAGTGGCTCTTGTCTCTCAGGTATTTATGAAATGTTGGCTGTTTCAGCGCCAGAGTCCTGATGGCAAACCAGCCATATCCACAGCCCTGGTAGTGGCCCCTAGCAGCCTGGTAAAGGTGGGTATATTCACTAGACAAAGAAAAGAAATATGTGATTTGTTAGTTTGTGAACAGTTTATGTGAGCAGTGGTACACCTGTCTCAAAGGACCACTTTTATGAGAGACCAACTGGTTTGAAACAAACGGTTTTCAAGATACTTTGATCAGTAAGTTCCACGTGTTTACGGTCTATGAGTGACCACCTGTGTTGAAGACCTAAGGGGTAGAGCTAAAAGGCAAGTAGCAGAGTATAAACCTAATGGCACAATGGTTAATACACTTTATTTATGTTATTTGTAGAATTGGTACAATGAAATCCATAAGTGGCTTGGGGGTGTGGTCAGTGCCTTGGCTGTTGATTGTGGCACAAGAGCAGAGATTGATCGGCAGCTTGGTAAGGTGGCTCTATATCTACACAACAATGTGGCCGTCTGCTGCAAAATCACTTTTGTTACCAGCAGGGATGTGAAATTTAATTTTTTACTTGGAATTCAGATTTTTTTTCAAAGATAATTAGTATATTTCTTTGATTTTATACACAGAATTTTAACATGATTCACAAAATTTAATAGTACAAGTAAATCACAGAATCAAGTCCTTCTACAAACTTAAAGCATGCATACAATTCTGTGGATGCAATTGAAAAAGAAAGTTGTATGTAGCTGGGAGAATTCCTGAATCTGATTCAATTGTGTACACAAAATGATGGAAACCTTCTTTATTTTGTTGCCTGCAAAATTTGTCAGATATCTGAATATTTGTAATGAATGAGGCCAATAGAACCGAAAGATGAGTTTAAGGACCTCAAAACTTGTCTTATAAAGTGACTTTGTAGATGTATGGAATATCTCAGTGTCTCAATAATGAGGTTGTGTAACAATTTTGCTAATGCAATAAATACATGACTACTAGCAGCAATTGGCATAGCGGTTTTGTTTGGTCATTTTACATTTCATACAATTAATTTTATAAATTTATTTGCTATTATTATTTAGAGCAATACAGTTTTTCAGTGAATGGTAGGGAATAGGATTTTGCTCTTAGAATATCAGACTTGATAGTGTTCAAATGGTACATGGGCTTACAGAATTAGGTTTGTTACGTTTCTCTCTGTATTAAATACATCTGCTTTGAAATTGCACATGGATAGTTCCATGGACCCCTAGACCTTATAAATGTGTTCAACATATGGCTCTATAATTTTTGTCTATTTCTTGACAACTTTTTGTGTGTTTTTGTAATCTTCAACTTCTACTCTCATGCTACAAAGTGGATTCTCTTCAAAATTGTTAAGAGTCTAGCCTGACTCAGTCTCCAAAAAAGGTGTTCTCTGGCTGCACATATCCTCATTTGTGGATTTTCAATAAATATTTGAAATGAGGTAATAATCGGTAAGCACATCAGCATGGTCACTACAAGTCTAATAATTTACATGCTTGTTTTGGAAGTTTTCCTCAAAATGGTTGACCATATCCCCTTCAAACGTCCATCTATTGGTCATGCTCCAATGATTTCTGTATTTTTTATGATGTTTTTGTTAATAGGGTGGAAAAATCTTTTTAAAAAAGCTACTGGGCCAATTGCTTTGAAATTCCAGGAAAAAACAAAAAACAAAAAAACACTTATTTGAATCCCTGGACCATATTTTTCAGCAGGTGCTACTGTGATTTTTTTCCCTATTTTTTTTATGAATTTTTGTGTTTTTAGCTCTGCTGATCAAAGGTTGCAAAGCTCATGGCATCACTCATGTCCTTCTGCCTTTGTGGGTGACTGCCTGTCTTAAGTCAGGAGTGAAATTTGTTTCTTCACATTGGTATTGGAAGATGAATGTTGATGCTTTGGTAACCCCGGAATCTCTTTGCTGTCATTGTTGGGTTTGATATTTATGAATATGGGTCATGTTTATATACATGTACATAAGGGTATCATACTAGAAATGTCCATAAACTGTTTGCTTGTGAGTGCAATACAGTGCACAGTTTTCAAGATAGCCCCATATAACTATTAGGACTTATCAAGTGTACGAAATTCTAGGACAAATTGGATATTGGTGGCGCCACCTACAGTATCATGTAATATATGGGTCAAATGCGAAAATCTTGTGACCGCTGTAGCATCCTTAATGTTTGATAGATGTTCATGAACTTTAGTGGGTTATGGAGGAGGCCAAAATCGCAGTTGCCTATGACACTTAAGTGGCTCCAGTTGTAATTTGACAGAAATTTTCAAGCAAAATGTGTTTAAAGATATAAAATTCCATGTGATATCTCAAAAAGCAATTAAATTAGGATATATACACCATGTCCAGTGCTAGTATGTTATATGATATCAGTGACCTTGACCTATTTTTGTTATGTCAGCGGGCCTGTTATGTGTCTAATGAACAGATAGCAGTCAGCGGGGCATAAGATCATCATCGCCAGTCTCTAATTATATGTTGGTTTCTATTTTGTCTTCATTTTGCACTTTGAAGCTACTTTCATGCAACAACAGGGAAGAAGGACACATACATCTATCCTCATTATATCCTATGAAACATTTCGTCTCCATGCATCTGTTCTTCAGAGAGGGGAAGTTGGATTGGTGCTGTGTGATGAGGTACAGTCTCCCCCCCCCCCCCTTTTTTTTTTTTTTCGGAGTGACTATTTTCACCACACGGTGAGAATATTGTTTTGTCTATTTTCACCGTACGGTGATGATAGAGTTTGGTCTATTCATCGTATGGTGAGAATAGGGGCTGCTCTACTTCTACCGTACGGTGATGATATAAAAGTCAGCCAGGGAAAAATATTTTGGAAAATCATTGTAGAGAATTGGAACCAACATTTGCTGAAATAATAAACAGGCCTAACTTACATCCCATTTTGAGCATGGTTTATAATGAAATCTGCTGAGGTGTTATTTCAGCTTTTAAATATTATCTAACAGCTTTTATAGAGCCAACACTGTGTATTTTTCATGTGAAAAGGCCAAAATTTAGGTGACAAGACAAAGTAAGAACTATTTTAATATTGCCACAGATGAAAGTAACGGAACTTAAGGGTAATATAGATCTATTTCGTTATGACTTTAGTTAAGGATCGCATAAAAAAACAAAAAACCAAAACAAAACAAATAAAAACAAAACAAAAAACAAACACAAACAAACAAAAAAAAAAACAAAAAAAGAAAAGAAAAAAAAAACCAAAGAAAAAAAAACGCCAAGAAGCAACGAAAATGAAAATATGATTGGTGGGTAGAGTAAATTAATAAGCATCAGTTTGAGATGTTAGAAAGCCAAACATTTAATGGTGTCACGGTCCCAAGGAAATTGCCTTACAGTAAACCCTCAGTAACTGGGCACTCTTCTTTGGTCCCATTTCCTATTGACTATACTATAAAGCTAGCTATCTGCCTAAAGTAAGCATTTTTCTCCAATCTTAATTTGCCTCAGTTCTATGTGACAAGCCATAGCCATTAATTTACGAACAGGCTCTTAATTTCAATTTCCAGATGGTGAAAATAGAGCCGCCTCTATCCTCACCGTGAAAATATACCAAACTGTACCATCATCACCATACAGTGAAAATAGACCAAGCCCTATCCTCACCGTACAGTGAAAATAGACAAAACTCTCTCCTCACTGTACGGTGAAAATAGACAAAACTCCTTCCAAACGCTATTCTCACCGCAACGATATTCTCACCGTACGGTGAAAATAGCATCATCCTTTTTTTTAAAGGTGGCTGTGGCAGTGCCCCAATATACTGTCGCATGGTGAAATATCCGCTGAATATGAATGACTAGATTGGGGGATGTAGCTAGCTCACAATGCAGTGAAAGCCCAAACTTACACACTTGAAAATGGCAGGCACTCAACACTCACACAAGCAAAACACAACTGCTTGGTTTGGACAGGGAGGTGTATCATACACCTCCCTGGTTTGGAGGCAGAACTCGAACTGATTTTTAATTTTGAATGTTGAGAGGCGTAATTTTAGAACAATAGAAATGCAAATACCCAATAAAATTGTAGTTTACAATGAAGCATCCAAAACCAGAAGGAGGCTTCTAGATGTTAAAAAATAAAATATCAATTAATGCAAACTCAGCAAAATACAAAAGAACACATTTAACCAATGAATATGCAGTACAGAGTGACATATCTGATCTTCCTCAGATTGCCACTATGTGAACCCTATTGTGTGTAACCCTTTGTTTTAGCAAGAGGATTATGGACACCTCTGCCACACACTCAAATCCCTGGGCCAGGAACCAATGAAGCATGTTATTTAATGTTGGCCAGGAACCTGTCATGCGTGTAAATTGTCTTACCAGCTATGGTTTTACAGCACAGGCTTATTCTCACCTGTGTCTAAGTGTCTAAATGCCAGCTAATTGTAATTTCAAGACAAATTTAGAAACGGTTTCCAAACAAGACACAGTTGAAATTTATGTTAACAAGGCATGGAGCCACCAACATACACAAAATGTAAAACTGCTTTTGGATCCAAGAATAAGAATTTACAACAATTACTGCTAATGATCACAGGATGCAATGAGATGGATGAACAATAATATAAATTATGTATGCCCTTGTAAAGACAGAATTTAGGTGAATGACTTCAAGTGTTTTGAAAATAAATAATTAAATGACAAATAAATGAATAATAAATAATTTTCAAGTCCGAAATTTCTACTCGATTAAATTAATTAATTAAAAAATAAAAAGACTTCATGCAGATTGATCCGGACACCCCTTGACCCGCAGTCCAACATGCTAAGCATGTGGCCACGTTTGCTTGCAGAGATGCAGTTAGGTTTCTGTCTCATATTCGATGGTGATAGGACCATGCGGCTTTGCTTACTTCTTCACATCTAGGTCATGCCAGTCAAAGCCAAGATGACCGCAACCAATAACTGTTGAATATTTCAGACAATAATGGTTGAAGAATAGGACTGAAAACGCTACTTAGATAAAAATTGCCATGGCTCCATCATATATCGTGCGATAAATTAATTATTTGCAAAGGATGGAATGTTTTTCGCAAATTAAAGAGCTGGAGGCTGCGTATTGATAGTCCATGCGGCTCTTTGCGCCGGCGTGTGGATTATTTGGAACACTGGATGCACAACCTCTCGTCCTTTAACTAATACATAGCTTATATTCTCATCGTGTCTCAACGAGGTAGACTTTGCGCGTGGTAACCAATAATGATCTGATTGATCAAAATAACTGACCCACTTGTAGTTTGACGCTATTTTTAAGTTGAGTAGCCTAGCAAGGCCTGCCAAGTAACAGCTGTCATGATTGGTTGGTCACAAAACCCTGGGATTCGTGATGTCACAAAACCCAGAGTTTTGCAATCTTACAAAACCCATGGTTTTGTTCTGTTATTTTAAAGTGTTACAAAACCCACAGTTTTCCGGCTAAACCGAGGGTTTTAGGAACAAAACTGTGGGTTTTGTTCAAAAAATAACAAAACCGAAGGTTTTGTGATCAAAACTCGGAGTTTTGCTCTTAAACTGTGGGTTTTGTGCTCAAAAGCCAAAGTTTTGCTACAAAACCCAGGGTTTCGTACTGAAACCGTTTCTAAACCCACGGTTTCGGTACGAAACCCTGGGTTTTGTTCATGAAACTCACGGTTTTGTACACAAAACCCAGGGTTTTGTCCAAAATGATATCAAAATTCAATAACTGAGCAAAACCCAGGGTTTTGTGATAAAACCTATGGTTTTGTTATCAAAACTCAGGGTTTTGCTACAAAACCCAGGGTTTTGAAAAGCAAAACCTACGGTTTTGTGAATTATTGAACAGTACAACTTCCATAACTGTGACCCATTTTTATCACTCTGACCCATCCAGTGACACAAAACTTACGATGCCCATCCTTTGGCATATTTGTTACCATAACATTCAAACTGCCAGGAGAGATTTGCTGAGTCTATGTTGTCACAAAATTGTGTGGTGGCTGATCTGAAGTTATTAGATTCCTGGATAGTTGTAAGATTTTCAAGGTGTTACACATGGGTAAACATACAGGTCAACCTGGGCATTCACACTCCTTTTTGTGTAAAACTGAATTAAAATATATGCTACTTGTTGTACAAAGCTTGCATGTTTCTACAGAGGAGATGTACTCACCTGTGTATACACAATTTTTTGTGAAGGGTCATCGTCTAAAAAACTCGGAGAACCAGACGTACCAGGCTCTGGATGGTCTGAAGGCAAAGAGAAGAGTACTGCTGTCTGGAACTCCCATACAGAATGATCTGCTAGAATACTTCAGTCTGCTTCACTTTGTAAATGGCGGTATTTTAGGTAACACCTTGCTCATAACCACATGTTGAATTCTTTACTGGTGGCACAAGTACAAAACATTTCATGTTTTCTTGGTATATTTAAGCTATTTGCCTGTGTCAACAGCTTTCCTTGGCACAGGTTGCCCAATCCATGCCAAGTGAAGCTGTTGACCTATAGCCTGTTATGTGGACAGATCCCATCTACAGGTCTCATTCAAATTATTAAATTAACAAAAAACTCTTTGAAAGCAGAATATATCAACATATCA
Source organism: Hermodice carunculata (assembly GCA_964020975.1). Taxonomy (NCBI): domain Eukaryota; kingdom Metazoa; phylum Annelida; class Polychaeta; order Eunicida; family Amphinomidae; genus Hermodice; species Hermodice carunculata. The sequence continues at coordinate 146,866 of OZ026629.1, read as the reverse complement.
CTGTGAAAATCTAGAACAGTTAATTTATATGGGCATACAAATAAACAGGTTAATTGATATATCTATAGACTGTAAATGTACTTATTTTCACAGTTTTTGCACTTTAGACATGTAACTGAAGTTTTCATTTCACCATTCAGACACAATAATTATTCATGTTAAATCTGTGTTAAATTCTATTTTCTTGTTTTCATTGTCATGGTTTTGTGCCATCAGCTAAATAAGAGTGGGGTCAATATAGGGCTCTTCTGCTACCTAATCACTTTTTGAAATAAAATATGAGGAACCAAATAAGGGAAAGTACACATGCAGTAATATTAAATCATTGAACAGAACATACAATTAAGTTTCATGCAGATCTTGCTAGTGAAATTGATATGCAGATAGTAGGTCATTCAGATACTGATATATTATAGCACATGACCATTTGCTCAGTTATAAAATCAGAACAGATTATCAGAGTTTGTTCACTGATATTTATACATGTGTTTTACATGTTAAATGCCCTAATTTCAGTCAATTCTCCTAAGTTAAAATTACAAAATAAACTTTTGCCAGGAACTGCTCAAGAATTCAAGCGCCGATTTGAAACTCCAATTCTGAAAGGAAGAGATGCAGATGCTTCAGATTCAGAGCACAAGAAAAGCAAGGAAAAACTTCAAGAGGTTTGTCGCACCTTGTATAGCATTTTAAAAAGAAATACTTTACCATATTCCCAAACATTTAATTCCCTCCACTTTGATCACAAAACATGATTTGACAAGTTGTTTATGTTAATATGTAAATTTTCAAAAGTAATTGATATGTCCCTTGGACATAAAGTGCCAAGGGTGCTAATGGTATCGTGGTCAGTCTGTCCATTCCCCCATCTGGCCATGTCTCCAGGGGCATACAATACCAACAAAGTGCAAAACCAAACTGCAGACCACTGATTGAATTCGTCAAAGTGGTTGTGAAGAGGAGGTATTGAACTTTTAATGTAGTGGGTGCCAAGAGAGATAGTTGTGGACAGACCTGCCAACTTTTATGATTCAGTCTTACAATTTACACTTTTCAGCTCTATTGTACCTCTGTAAGTTTTCATGGAAATTTTGTAAGATTTTAGGTCAGCTGACTTGTCACTTCAAACTTGGTGGGGATGTGCCTTGGGTGGGTCTCTACCAAGTTTATTCAAATAGTCACTTTCCAATGATTTTTGGATTTTTTATGATTTTTTTGTTCTTTTGGGAAACCTTAAAGAATCTTCTTCTTTGAAACCACCAACCCAATTACTTTGATATCACACAGGAACACTCCCAGGCACTCCTTGTTATTAATTTGTTCACCAGGTGGCACTGTAAATTTTTTCTAATGTTTTATGATTTTTTGTGTGTGTTGTTGCTATTTTTTGCGACTTTTTTTCCAGAACCATCACTCAGATTAAACTGAAACTTGGTGGATATGTTTTCTTTGTGAAAGGGTCAAACAAAGTTGTTCCCTAGGAGGCAGTACTGTGGATTTCTGATTATAAACAATTTTTTCAATTTGGATACATATCAGGAAATGCACCTTTCCTATTGATTACAATGTAATCAATGGGCATTCTAATGATTTTTCATGTTGTCGACTTCTCTGAAACCATCAACCAGTTTGACTTCAAACATGGTGGCAATGTACCTTGAGCAGGTCTCCACCAGGTTTGTTAGAATACCCATGGGAACTGACCCAGCTCCTTATATTGCCAATTATGTCTCCCCGTGCGCAAGGGGGGGGGGCATATTCTTTTTGCGTCTTCTTCTTCTTCTTCTTCTCCTTCTTCTTTTCCTTCTCCTTCTCCTCCTCCTCCTCCTCCTCCTCCTCCTCCTCCTCCTTCCTCTTCTTCTTCTTCTTCAACACATTGTTGCGTGTGTTGCGGACGCAATAACTCATGAAAGATTTGACTTGGGAAGTTGAAATTTTATGTGTAGATGTTCCTATATATGATCTTGCTTGGGATTGCAGATGGGTGACCTTGACATATTTTTCAAGGTCACATGGGCATGTCATCTAAAATTGACACGGACGCAACAACTCTGCAAGGATTTGACTTAGGAGGTTGAGGTTTTGCATGATTATGTGTCATAATATGACCTAAATTGGGATTGTAGATGGGTGACCTTGACCTATTTTCAAGGTCACATGGCCACTTTTTAAAAGTCATTACAGATGCACTCGAGAAAGATTTGACTTAAAGAAGTTGACATTTTCGTTGTGATTATGTTTGTATGTAAGACGTTTGCAAGACCTTGCTTATGACTGCAGATGTATGACCTTGATCCATTTTTCAAGGTCACGTGGGCATTTTGTCAAAAATCAATGTGGATGTGATAACTCAAGAAAGATTTGACTTGGGAAGTTGAATTTTATATAAGACCTTGCTTGGGATTGCAGATGGGTGACTTTGACCTAGTTTTCAATGTCACATGGGCATATCATGTAAAATCGAAAACTCCAGAAAGATTTGACTTGAGAAATTGAAATTTTATGTAAAGATGTTTCTATATAAGACCTTACTCAGGATTGTAGATGGGTGACCTTGACCTTTTTCAAGGTCACATGGCCACTTTTTCAAAATCATTGCAGACACACTGGTGAAAGATTTGACTTACAGAGATTGAAATTTTGTGTGATTATGTTTCTATGAAAGACTTGTAAGACCTTGTTTGTGACTGTAGATTTTTGACCTTGGCCTATTTTTTAACGTAACGTGGGCATTTCATCTAAAATCCATGCAGACATGATAACTCCACAAATATTTTTCCTCCTCGTCAGACATGTAAACCAAGCATAATCTGTAGTCCCTGATATAGCCCTGCCAATAATACTGGGTAGAAATATATTAAAGTGAAAATTTGCTGGGACACTGAGCCTCAATAAGAGTGTGCTTGTGCTTCTACATGGGTAATCTTTGCTTAGATTTTGAAATGTCAATAAAGAGTGTACCTTCACCATATCTGTTGATCATTGGAATCGGCATGCCTATTTATAAAAATAAGGGGGACAATAGTAAGGGAGTACGGGGAGACATTTGATTTTCTGTCAGAAAATCAGCCTGCTCTATTTTATATCTACATTATTACAAATCCAAATGGATGGAAGAAGATTCTATTCTCATACTAGAAGACTCATCTCCGATCTATGTCCTCTTAACAATTCGGATGAGATCAAGAAACATTAGAAGGAAATATACCCAAAAGAACTCATTTTGAATGAAGAAAATTAGAGTGCCAATAAGGCAACTTTCCTTGACCTTGAAATAGGGATTGACAACAAACAGTATGTGACAAAGATTTTTGACAAACGAGAACAATTCAAATTTGACATAGTTTCATATTCTGATATCACTTGAAACATTCCAGAGAGCCTAGCCTATGTTGTGGGCTTTGGACAGGTTTTACAGATTATCAGAAACACATCACAAATAAGTGAACTTTTAAGGAGAACAAGTGCCTTTGGCAATTCATAAGGGATGTTGTACTCCCAATGGCAGGGTCTTTCATGGGGAAAGGAAAGCTTGAAAATGTCGAGGACGCACTGTGTCACCAGTTATATTCAGTCGCTGTTTCCTGTTTGAGTGTGTGTGGAAATCTAACAGCCATCTGGGTGCTCCAATGCGAGATGAGAGCTCCTGATGGGCTTTGTTTACATATGCCCTTTGAATGTCAGCACCAACGTGTCATGCATTGGAAAGTCAAAGTTCTTACAACCTTAAAAATTTGTCAAAGTTGACATTCAATGGTTTGAAACACATTTATACCATTCAGTTATCACAAAAACGTCCTTGCTTGCCAGGTCCTAATTCCAAAACCCCTATCACGTCCTGCTTGGTAATGTTTCGGAGAAATTACTGGTTTGCATTGTGATTGGCTGAAAATATGATGGCTGCCACATGACAGCCCGCTAACGCACGTCTTTCGGTGTTCAAATTTAATTTTTCTATCACCTATTATCATGCTCTCCACCTTTTCTGGATGACTAATACAATAGTATTAACGTATCCGTGCATATTGCATTTATAGTTTCGAAAATTCGTGAATCACCTCAGTGTGTGTGCGGCCGTCACACTGTTTACAAAGCTATCCTGCTAACGGGAAGTTCAATGATTGACAGGTGGCCAGGTTAAAGGAATGTTACAAAAAGCGATAAAATATGATATAAATTAGTCTTTAAAGCCAGTTTCACAAATATAGTCCAATAGATTAGCCATTTCACTATTTGGTAGGTTGGTCACTTGGTTGTGGGAAATTTTCATTTACTCCCGGGCCCCTCAATGTCAAATCACTTCGGTATGTGAAGAATGTGGGTTGTCGCAGACGTGACGTGTGCATGTAAAAAATTATCGATTTTGGGTAGATTTGAAACCTTAAAATATGAAGAACACGTGTGGTCAGTTATATTCGGGGCGTGGCATTATGGATTTGGTCATATATAGATAGCAAAGAGTGTTTTGGGGGCCAAAATATGGGTCCAAGTTTCAGGCGGCGTGGCTTCGTATTTTCGGGAGATTTTAAAATTTGGTGTAATAAGAATATTGATGAAAAAACTATGCCACAAAACCTATGACACCAAAGAGCTATATAAAAGTCTGTTGAAGTGTTTCCATAGATATGGAACAATACTGACAAAATACAACACTCATTCCAAGACACTAATAGATTGTATTAATAATTAACATAGAAGTGGTGGTAGGGCGATGGCTGGTATACTGTGAAGTCAACTTAAACCCACCTAGAGATTTTTTATAGTCTGTCTACAGTCAGCAGCCATCATTCATTGTTGGCTCTTCCTGTTTCATCACTTGGTGGAAGAGGTGACTATAGTCAATTATCGTAAAACTCACTTCATGATCATTGTTAGTACATAAGTGTAGCATACTAGAGATGTCTGTCGTCGTTGTCCATCCACAATTCCCATTTTTTACCTCTTCTCCAAAACCGTTAGCCAGATTCACTTCAAACTTGGTGGCAATGTAACTTAGGTGGGTTTCTACCAAGTGTGTACAATTGGTCAAGCTCCAGTGAATTTTAGATTTTTTATGAATTTTTTTGTTCTTTTGAGGGGGGGGGGAATCTTAAAATATCTTCTCTGAAACCACTCACCCAATTGCTTTGATATCACACAGGAACACTGCTGGGGACTTTTAGTGTTGAATATGTTCACCAGGTGGGGCTGCATTTTTTTCCAATTTTTTATGATTTTTTCTTTCTTTTTTTTTTAGTCTGTTATGGCTACTTTCAACTCCTCCAGAACTGTCACTCAGATTAAGCTGAAATTTGGTGGATATGTTCTTTGTAGAAGGGTCAAACAAACTTGTTCACTAGAAGGCAATGCTGCGGATTCCTGATATATATGGCATAATACATACCTATACACTACTACACAGGTAATTGTCCGAAAGGACAAGCCTCTCCGATAATACCAACAGAATTAAATTTCTGGTCCACCTGGTTCATGGCATGATGCACCGCAGCGCCACCTATAAGCGGTCTCGGTGTTACGTAGCCTCGGTCACATACTTCAGTTCATCTCTTTTGGCATTCGCCATTTAAGTTGATTTTATCAACTCAAGAGATAGTCTCTCGTGTTGCTTTCGTAAGCAGCATTAGCCCTTCTGTGTTTGCGGTTTGGTGAAGTTCAGCCTTCTGAACATTAAACTGTGAAGTTGTTTTGCAAGTCTCACTAGTTTTCATGTAAGTGAGCCGAGGTCTTGCTCCTCGATAGAGCGGTTGGCCGCCATTGTACTATAATTATGCGTGGACCGCGTTTGTAGGTCAGGCACATGCGCGACTCCATCTCCTAGGAATGGCGTCAGAACAGTCCACAAGACATTATAGGATGGACGGCAAGAAGCATTTCATGGCTTCCTGGGATGATCACCCCGAGTGCTGGCTTTGTATGGCCAGACTCCGGGGGATTAAATGCTCCAGAGTCTCACCCTGCAACATCTGTGCTTCGTGGCCGGAAAAGAGGTGGCAGGCAGTTGACCGGTTGGAACAAAAGTCAGCACGCAAGAGGACTTTGCAAGCCACTACAGGGACCCGCACCGATGAACATCAGGCTATGGTGCGAGAGCCCCGGACCGTACAGCAGGCACCGGCAGCGGTCCAGCCCATAGGGTCACCTGCAAAGTTAGTGCCGTTTACTTTAGGAGCTACGGCTCCATCCTTCCGTACGGGTGTTGGGCACACCACATTAGTGGGTGCCAGTGCTAGGGGACCAGGCGTGGCCCAGACCGTACTGTCTCCTGCTGGAGCAGTACCTCACACCAGTGTGGACGGGACCGCGTTGCACAAGAGTGTAGAGGGGACCGTTAGCTTGGACCGGACGGTGTCTGGGCCCAGCCATACTGCGTCCCACACAGATCTAACCCCAGCTGGGGTATCGCCAATCACCGTAGATACCATAAAGGCTATTATGAAGCAGCAAATGGAGCTTGTTATGCCCACGATGCTGCAGGGAATGTTGCCCCACTTCATGACTGGTGTGGCCCCTACGGCCACTGTCACCAGAGAGGCACACTTGGACCCGGTACGGCCCCTTCCGGAGGTTGCACCGTTACCGCTTCAGTCGGACCCGACCCATGTGGTGGGTATGGAGTCCCAGGTACCAGGGACCAGCTCACAGAAGCATAGGTCCTGTAGTCGGAGCCCACGGTCCCCGGACCGTAGCAGGAACCGGCATAGGTCCCGTAGTCCGACCCCACGGTCCCCGGACCGTGGCAAGAGCCGGCATAAGAAGCACAGAAAGCATTGGCGCTCAGATAAATCCAAGTCCCCCCGGTCCTCTGACAGGAGTGGAACACCGGGCGGTTCCCTTCATGAGGAAGCAGTTGATTTACCTAAGGTGGCCAGTGTGGTGGTAGGTCCACCCCTGGCCAACACGGTATGGGACAACCCTCCGACACAGTCACGGTTGCACCCTGCGGACTTAGGCCACAGGATTGGGCCTGAGTCTAAGGTAGTCGTCTCCAAGATGGTGGGCGACAGGCCCGTCCTCTTATATGATGATGAGGTTGTGGAGACCCCGCACGGTGCGTTGCATAGGCAACCCCTCGTATTATCTTGAAGCGGTCCGGGCAGCCTGTGTTACCTGAGGCACCTGCCGCGACACTTTTGCCCCTGGACACTACCCCGGCGGCAGTAGAGCTTCAAACTGCAGCTGAGACAAGCATGAGTCCGCCAGCTGCCCCTCCCACTGGGTCCGGGCCCCCGGCCCTGGTCCAGCCTTCCGAGGACGACATGGACCTGGACTCTGAGGAACTGGAAGCTGGTGCCTCCTGTGATAGTTCACAGCAGGCCCAGGAGTCCATTCTAATGGAAGAGGCCCTTACAACGAGCTTACTCTCTGATGGGCCCTCACTTCCGGAGTCTTCTGACTTAGGGGAGGAAGAAGATGAGGAAGAGGACACCAAGTCACGGCGGTACTCTCGACTTGAGTCAGAGCGTTTTCCTTCCGGCGAAACCACCAAAGACTTGTTGGAACACCTCACACAGGTCTCGCAGAAGGCCGCGGGTAGGAGAGGCGATCGGGATAGATCTCCGGAGTCAGACCCAGGGGGTCCTCCGGAACTGCCTCGCACTCCTTTGCCTAAAATGTAGCTTTGGTGCTGGATCACTTCCAGCGCAATGAACTAGGCACTCTAAAGAAGCTTAAGGCTCCCAAGCCTATGCCCATGTCTTACACGGCGAGGCATGAAGACAAGATGGCTCTTCCCTTTAGTGCCTACGTGGCGGAACAAATGAAAGAGCAAACCAAGGGTTTAGCTCAAAAGCTGTTTACGACCCGGATTACTTCTACAAATCTGATGTCTAAAGACAGTTCCGCACTGCCAAGGAGCCTTAATGTTCAGAAAAACGTGTGGGATTCAGAGCCACGGGAAGTCCAGCCCAAGTTCGGGCAATACTACCAGGACAAGGACAAGAAAGAGTCAAGCCTGGGGGTCTATGTGAGAGACCAAGTCCTTAAAGGCCTTATTAAGGACATGAGGGTGACGTCCAGGCCCTTTCGGCCTCGGACGTCGAGGCGGTCACAGTGTCAGACATTATGGCCAGGTTAACTGAATGCACAGACCTCCCTCTGACAGTGCGACAGATAGTATCTCACGTCACGCAGCTAGAGGCTTCACGTGCAGATTCTCTGCGGGCGGCGATGGAGAGTTCCATTCGCCATGAGGCCAACCTCACTTTGCTCCAGAGAGCGGAACACTTGAAGAATACAGTCTTCAGTGACAGGCTGCGGAATAGGCTGTATTCCTCATTGCTAGATCCTAATTCCCACTTCCTGTTTGAGGATGATGTCTTACAGGAAGTGGCGAATGACCACCGGGACGAGTCGGCTATGCGAACTAACGAAGTGCTAGTTCGGCAGGCGTCGGCCCCAAAATATGGCCCCACTGGCCAGAAAAACTTTAAAGGCGGTGGAGGCAGTGGAGGAGGTAAACATAAGAGACGCAAAGGAGGTGGTGGTGGTTCCTTCTGGCCCCGAGGCGGGCGCGGAGGACAAGGACGTGGCGGGAGAGGTGGTGGACGTGGCGGAGGCCAGTCCACGCGCCCAGCTCAATCAGCCGCTAGGGACTGACAGGCTTTGCCAGTCCCAGGTGTCAGAGTCATCTCTGGTCGGGGGGCGACTCACGAACTTCGCCCACAGATGGCACCAGTTTACCATCGACCCTTATATTTTAAGCGTGGTGAGTGGAGGGTACGCTCTTTCATTCATAGATGGAGAGCCCCCCCCCCCCCCCGCCCGATTGTCAGATCGCCCCGTGTCATCACAACGTCAAGGCGATCCCTCACTGGCTACACGCCTTCAAGAGGCAATGGTCAAGTTGCTGGACAAAAAAGCCGTGGAAATAGTAGCCAACCCAAACTCACCGGGGTTTTACAGTCGGCTATTTCTGGTGCCAAAGAGAGATGGCGGGTGGAGACCCGTCATCAATCGAAAAAAATTGAACCAATATCTGGTGGTCAGCAAATTCAAGATGGAGACGCCAGCCTCCATAGCAGCAATGATGAGACAAGGCTATTGGGCTACATAGATCGATCTCAAAGACGCCTACTTCCACATAGCGATTGCACAGAAGTTGCGCAAATACCTCTGTTTCGTGGTAAACGGAGTGACTTACCAGTTTCAGGCTCTCCCTTTCGAGTTAGCTCTGGCACCCCTGGTTTTCACCAGAGTAATGGGAGTAGTGGCAAATTATGCTCACCGCAGAGGCGTAAGTCTTCATATATACCTGGACGACTGGCTGTTGAGAGCATTGAAGCAGTCGATCCTACGTCGGGACTCGGCTTTGGTCCTAATGCTTTGTATGGACTTGGGATTGATAGTGAATTATCCCAAATCCATGTTGGATCCGTCCCAGGAGTTTGTCTTTCTAGGGACGAGATATCAGACGGGGACCTTCACTTGCTTCCCTTCGTAAGACAGGTTCCGCAGGCTACAAAGGATTTTAATCCTATTCCTCAACCTGCCGGTCATGCTGGCCAAGGCTGGGAGAAGCTTTATAGGGACATTGAAGTCATTGGACTTCCAAGTACCTCAAGGTCGGCTCCACAGGAGTGTCCTTCAGCAGGCATTCCTGCAACAATGGGATCAACATTCCCAATATCAGATGCTCCCAGTTTCTCCGGAAGTGAAACGGTCTCTCAGATGGTGGAGGAGCAGGGACAATGTCATGAAAGGACAGTCCTTGCATCCCTTCAAAGAAGATCTGGTGATCTTTACAGATGCGTCCCTTCATGGGTGGGGGAGTCATACACTCCCGAGGACAGCATCAGGCATTTGGCCTCAGCAACTATTAAATTGTCCGATCAATTGGCTGGAATTGGAGGCCATCCGCTTGTCGTTGATACACTTTCTGGAAGTGGTTCAAGGCTAGCAGGTGCTCATAAAGTCAGACAATCGCACTGCCATTGCGTACGTGAACAAGCCTGGGGGGCACCAGGTCAGCCGACCTTCTTGGCTCTGACTTTCCAACTGTTCGATTGGTGCAACAAGCACCAAGTAACGATTCGGTGTGCTCACATTGCGGGAGCCCTCAATGTGAGGGCGGACAGACTTTCTCGCAGACACCAGGTGATCAACACCGAGTGGTCTCTCCACCCGTTGGTAGTCAAGGCGATGTGGACCCGTTGGGGTGCTCTTCACATCGACCTCTTCGCGACAAGCGAAAATTACAAATGCCCGGTTTATGTGTCTCCCTTCCAAGACCCAGCGGCTTGAGCGACCGACGCCCTGTCCATCAGTTGGTCGGGGATGTGGGCATATGCTTATCCTCCGACACCTCTCCTTCAGAAGGTGTTACGCAAGATACGGGAGGAGGAAGTGGAAGTGATTTTAGTGGCCCCTTGGTGGCCCCTGAGGCCGTGGGCAGTGGATCTGCTGAGCCTCAGCCTGGAACCTCCCATGGCACTGCCCGACTGGGCAACACTGTTACGTCAACCGGCGTCAAATGTGTTCCACGAAAATCCAGGCGTGCTTCATCTTCACGCCTGGAGACTGTCACGAAAAGCCTTGCAGATGCCGGACTTTTTCACCAAGTGGCAGCGAGAGTCGCGAGAGGGAAACTTCGGTCCACTTCTTTAAAGAATTATGATTCTAAGTGGGCCGGGTTCGAAGATTGGTGCAAGGATCAAAAGCCTGAGATTGATCCTTGGCACGCTTCTGTGAGTCAGATTGCTGACTTCCTGAATAAGCTGTTTGTTGAAGACAAGACAAGACAACTTGTCTTCTTTTTCCTCGGTTTAGTGGGAAGGACATCCGTCTCAGACATATGGATGATTGTTTTAGGGATTTTGCATCCCTCCCTTGCTGTTGTAGCAAGGCGTCTTTGGGAGAGAGTTATTGTGAGTTTTATAAATTTCTGATCTACCTTTTATAGACCTTTGGTCTCTAGGTCAGAATGACTCCCACCGTCCGGTTCTGGTGGTATCTCTACCCATGTAGTAGTGTATAGGTATGTATAATAAATTTAAATAATTTACATATTTATTTATGATACTTACCTATACACTACGTTTGAAGCCCACCTTTCCTTCCCCGCGATAATCATTCTTGGAGTATAGACTGCCAAAAGATTGAACTGAAGTATGTGACCGAGGCTACGTAACACCGAGACCGCTTATAGGTGGCGCTGCGGTGCATCGTGCCATGAACCAGGTGGACCAGAAATTTGATTCTGTTGGTGTTATTGGAGAGGCTTGTCCTTTCGGACAATTACCCATGTAGTAGTGTATAGGTAAGTATTATCAATAAATATGTAAATTACTTAAATTTATCAGTTTCCACAATTTTTTCAATAGGATGTATTCATATTTAAATGCGGTCCTACTCTGACACCTAACGAGCAAAAGGGGGAGCCACCTGCATCAGGGCAGATCCATGTGTTTAGCATGGTCATAAGTATTTTCCCAATAAAATGAACAACATGAACACAGAATAATCTTAAGAAAATGTATCAACATATACATGTATTTGAAACATAAAGGATGCCTAAATTGATTAGAAATGGGCTCTCTTTTGGTTGAAAAGGTGTTATTTATGAATGTTTCTGTAGTATATAATACAAATCTTCCCTGATCATGGTGGAAGCATCAGTCTGTTGCCCCGGCAACGCAGGAAGTGAGCAGGATCACAGTTACATATGAATATCTGCTATTCGGGTACTTGCTGGTAAATGCACCTTTTCATATTGATTGCTATGTAGGTCAATGGGCATTCTCATGCCAATTCACAGTTTTGACTTTCTCTCCAAAACCATCATTCAGATTGACTTTAAACTTGGTGGCAATGTACCTTGGGTGGATCTCTAGCAGATTTGTTCAAACAGACACCCTCCATTGATATTTGAATATTTTATGAATTGAATTTCTTTGTTCTCTTTTCGGGCAAATATTAAAAAATCGCAAGGGTATATGTACATGTCAGCTGAGAACAGGACTGTCACTGTCCTTTTGTGTATGATTTTTTTGTGTGTTTTTGCTATTTTTGACTTCTTCTCCAGAACAGTCACTCAGATTAAACTGAAACTTGCTGGATATGTTCCTTGTGGAATGGTCATACAAAGTTATTTGCTAGGTGGCAATGCTGTGTATTCCTGATTTGTTCAATTCGAGTGCTTATTATGTCTGGGTGCCAACCCAGACATTTTGTTTTTCTAAGAATTCTTTCTTTCTTTCTTTCTTTCTTTCTTTCTTTCTTTCTTTCTTTCTTTCTTTCTTTCTTTCTTTCTCCCTTTCTTTCTTTCTTTCTTTCTTTCTTTCTTTCTCTCTCTCTCTCTCTCTCTCTCTCTCTCTCTCTCTTTCTTTCTTTCACTGTAATCATGAACTATATATGATGTCAAGTCAGATTCACATTGAAGTATTTAATGGAACAACCATCACTAAACAGTTTTTGTGTAAAAAAGCTCATAATCACCATGCAAACCCTGTTAATGGAACCCCATGTTTGGGTCCAGTGTGGCTACAAAACAGTTCTGCTCACTGCTGATTGGCTGAAGGTCAGGTTTTAGACAGGGTCCACTGAATATGCAAGCCTGCCTACAGTGCTCTTAACTGGGGCCCATGGGGTCTGCCTTATCACTGTACATACATGTTTGGGCAGCTGTGTGTGCTTAGGAAGATGGGAGGCAGGTTGGTCACAACATTTTCTTGCTTGGATAACTGTCAGGCCATTTTTGTATGTGGCTGGTGGCTCAGGGTGCCTGTCCAGTTGTCAAGGACCCTGGGTCTGCTGAACAGGCATCACCTTGAACAGGGACCTACACGTGATAAATTATTCTGATATAAAAATTTGAAAGAGGTGATGACTGGGCTCTCTCTCCCCCTCTTCCCATCCCTCCTCCCTCTTTATGTCTGGATGCCAACCCAGACATACTGTTTTCTTTCTTTCTTTCTTTTTCTTTCTTTCTTTCTTTCTTTCTTTCTTTCTTTCTTTCTTTCTTTCTTTCTTTCTTTCTTTCTTTCTCATTCTTCCTTTCTTTCTTTCTTTCTTTTTTTTCTTTCTTTCTTTCTTTCTTTCTTTCTTTCTTTCTTTCTTTCTTTCTTTCTTTCTTTCTCATTCTTTCTTTCTTTCCACTACATAATTTGTCCGAAGCTTTTCTCGGACACCATGCAAGCTACAATGTTAAAATTTGGCATGGTCACAGAGCGGGTAGGGAAGTTGACTATCTGACTTTAGACACAAAATTTTAATGGGCACATATAGGTTTGTGAAATGCACCAATATAATGGACAGTATATGAATGTTGTAGAATTTCACATTATGCTAATACGGGGCATTAAAAAATTGAAAAGTTGAATTTCTCCAAAACTATTATAGATAGAGATGCCATTCCAACTTCAGTTTGTAGGTTTGTAGCAAACATGCATCCAATGAACTATGAACCAAAGTTGTAGGATTTTAATATATGCAAAAATTAGGCGAATATGCAAAATTTAAATCTTGAATAGCTTCAAAACTATTGTAGATAGAGGTGCCATTCCCACTTCAATTTATAAGATTGTGACATAGCTGCATCCAATGAACCTTGATCCAAAATTGCACAATTATAATTTATGCAAATAAGATGAATACAAGAAATTTAAATCTTTGAATAACTTCAAAAACAAAGAGGTGCCATTCCATCTTATATTTGTAGTTATGTGACATAACCACATCCAATGAACCATAAACCAAAGTTGCAGGCTTTTAATTTATGCAAATTAGGCAAATGTACAAAATTAAAGTCTTGAATTACTTCAAAACTATTACAGATAGTAGTGTCATTCAAGCTTCACTTTATAAGTTTGTGACGTGGTCACATCCAATAAACCAAGGACCAAAGTTGTAGCACTGTAATTTATGGAAATTAGCGTAATATACAAAATATAGTTTATGTTGAACAATGGCAAAGTGTAGCATTTCAAACTGTTCTCATTTTGAAGGCACCCAGACAGATTTGCTGTCAAGCAAATCTTTTCTAGTTGGTAAATGCACCTATCCTATTGATTACAATGTAAGTCAATGGGCATTCTAATGATAATTCACATTTTTGACTTCTTCTCCGAAACTGCCTTTCAGATTGACTTTAAACTTGGTGGCAAAGTACCTTGGCTGAGTCTCTAGCAGATTTGTTCAAATGGTCATGCTCCATTAATTTTTTAATTTTTTTATGAATTTCTTTGTGCTTTTGGGGGGACAAATCTAAAAAAATTGCAGGAGTATTTGTACATGTCAGCTGAGCACAGGACTGTTACAGTCCTCTTGTTATGCTTTATAACTGTTTGATAGTGTTGATTTGAAGCCTCTCTGATTGGTACTCAAGGGCACAACATTACTTTCAAAGTTTACTCAAGATCAAAATTAACAATTCCAAAAGAGAACCTCTAGGTACTGTACCATTTTCCCTTTTCAATCCTTCTTGATTCAGAACAGCACTCCATGATACATTCACAGAGTGTTGGTCTGACTCAAAAAGGATTGGCCACAACTTCATTTTTTTTTTTGTTGTTGTTGTTGTTGTTGTTGTTTTTTTTTTTTTTTTTTTTTTTGTCAGGGAAGGTCCTTGGGATGTACCAGATGCCACTGATAATTAAATGGATTTTTAAATATTCCCTGCATGGGATGCATACTGCATGAAAGAAATGTTTCATATTTGGCTTATATTTGGTAATGATGAATCCTAGGCCCATGGTTACTATTCAGTAGTAATGCCAAACAACATTTTGGGTTTCTTTCGGTGTTCTTAATTTTGATTATAACAATTTTGAAAGGGCTAACTTACACATTGGTTTATATCTTGGTACTGGTTGATCTTAGGCTTATCATTACTTTTGAATATTAATAGGAAGTACCTGTGGGGAGTTTCTTTTAGTATTATTAACTTTGACTTTGAGTGACCTTTGAAAGGTCAAACTGATATGTTGGCTTATATCTTGGTAATGGTGGCTCCTAGATGGTGGTGAGCAGTAACAGAAAGGTACATGTACTCATGGGGTTTCTTTTGTGGTCTATAATTTTTACCTTGATTGGCCCATGACATACCATACCAACAGCTGGGTTTGGATTGCAAATGGCTGCTCTTGACCTAATGCTTAAGGTCACAGAATCACATAAACTCAAGCAGGAAACTGTTTTTGATGTATGAAAGAAAGGTGGTGGGTTTTGGAGGGTAATCCGTTGTGAGAACACTATTTTTATCCCCCGCTCACAAAGTCGGAGCAGGGGATATAGTAATGAGCCCCATCCTTCCAAAACAATTTTGTTTGGCCCGTATCTCAAAAAATATAAGAGCCAGCCCTTTCAAATTTTCAGGGTAGGTGCAGCTTATATAGTAGGTGTGCATAGGCACATTGATTTTGGCATAATTATCCTCCTTCAGTAATTAATTAACAAAGTTTGTTAAGCAACCTCAATATCTTCCTCGCAATTTTGTCCAGGCCATAGCTCTAAAAATATAACAGCTGGCCCTTTCAAATTTTCAGGGCAGGTACATCTTATGTAGTAGGTGTGTGTAGGCAAATTTTTTTCTAATTATCCTCCATCTTTAATTGATTAACACAGCTCATTAAGCAGCCCAAAATTTCCCCCATATTTTCTTGCCAATATCTCAAAAAATATTAGAGCCAGCTCTTCCAAATTTTCAAGGTAAGTGCAGCTTATATAGTAGGTGTGCATAGGCATATTGATTTTGGCCTAATTATCCTCCTTCATTGATGAATTAACAAAGTTCTTTAAGCATCCTCAAAATCTTCCCCACAATTTTGATTCCACATGTTCCGGAAAATATAACAGCTAGCCTTTTGAAATTTCTAGGGTGGGTAGATTTCATATAGTAGGTATGCATTAGCATAGTTCTATGTGGCTACTGGTCATTTGACCTCTGGTAATTGCACATTATTAAATGAACCAATAAAATAAAGTGGACGGGGGATTAGCTAGCTTCAGCAGTAACTTGTATGTAGTTGTAGTTCGTTAATAAGACAGTCATGTGCCCAGTATAGCTTTGTCCTGTGAAACCAGATCATCTATTGAAAAAAAAGGTGAAATTGTTGTTTTATTACATGTTTCAGCTGGCTGCTTTGGTGAACATGTGCATTATCAGAAGAACGCAGGCGTTGCTTACAAAATATCTGCCAGTTAAGAGTAAGTTTGGGATGCAGGGATTTCTTCTTACAGTAGGGGGCTACTTTGGTGTAATTTTATGTGTGAACCATTTTGACATAATATCAGAATTAATCTTACTTAATCATGTTTATGTGGATGAGAGCAGACCAGTTAACAAAGTTTCATTATGGGGGTTGGGGGGTGGGGCTAGGAAATCAATAATATGTGCCATTTGTGATGTGACATAATTGGAGACCTATAGAATAGACTTTCTCCATTTAAACCACCCATGGGTCTGAAGGAAATAGGTATTAATATGAAAGTGATCTTTATTTGCAATAAAATGGCAAACACAAATCAGACTGTAACAGGGTGGTTGTTATAGGGAAGTGGTCTGTGTATGGAGAGGTCTTGATAGAGGGATTCACTGTATAGCATCATTGATTGATCTTCAAATGACTTTGGGCACATCATTCTTTAGTTTTCAACTTTTTAACTCAGCTGACCTATTAGTGGGCCACATCCACTTCAAATTTGGTTGGAATGTACTTTGGATGGGTCTCTACTAAACTGATTCAAATGGTCATGCTTCAGTGATTTTTGGATTTTTTATGAATTTTAAGCTCTGCTGATTTGTCATTAAGCAAAGCTTATAAAATCTGTGTCCATCGTCAGTCTGACTTTTACATTTTTGATTTCTCAAGGACTTGCATGAAATGTCGTGATTTTGCACACAGATGTTCCCCAGGTGGTCTTCTAGCAAGAGTTGATACAATAATTGTTCAATTTTCCATGAATTTTTAAATTTATTTTTTATATTTTGATAGTGCCTATAGGGTTGCCTGGAATCACATAGTTCATAATTTGTCCTGCAGGTGGCACTGTAATTTTTTCTCCCAATTTTTTATAATGGAATTTTTGTGTGTGGAGGCTATTTTCCACTTGTTTTCCGGAGCGGCTTTACAGGATTGCATAAAAGTTTATCAGAATCTAATTTGACTAAAAGTGATGAAAATTTGAAAATGATGTGGATATGTTAATTTTTGATGAAGCTATGGGATATGGAAATTTTGTACAGTCATATTCATCATTGGTAACACCAGGCTGTGATCGTAGGCCTGTTCCAATGCGACAAGAGCCTCAGCAATTTGGGGGGGGGGGGGGGGGGGGGGGAGGATAAAGCTCACCAGAAGTGGACACCAGAGGAACCAGAGCCCACACTCTGACTTTACTGGCTGTCGACACCAGTTCTACACAGCTACCTTTAGCATCGACTTCTGACAAATTGAGAGCCCTGGGCTTAAAGTACCCGCCTGTCGTTGCTTTGACTTCCCATCTGAAGGAACAGGATATTGAAGATAGGGATATTGTTCTGCCGGCTCAACATATATCCCTGGAGGCTCATGCAAGTTGACATTCTAGCTCAGACTTCCTCTCTTTTATGCCATTGAAGGTGGATCTGTGAGGACGAGGAGTCCTGCCTGGCAGTGTCAACAAAGCTGGTTCCTTTGCAGGGAGTCCTAGCGCTTGCTGCATCAACATCAGCAGCTCCATGCAACAACCAGTGCTAATAGGGCAGCTGGAGATGCTCCTTAATGTCAAGGCTTGCCTTCACACCTGGAAGAGGAAGTAGGAGGATTCCAGTATGTGGACACAGAAGGCCTGCCTGATGCTACTGACAGCCCACAATATACAGTGAAACCTCATTATAACGACCCCAGATATCCAATATATTCAATATAATGACTGCAATTTGCATGAAAAAATCTATTTTCTTTGTTATTTGATTCAGTTATCTGACATCTTCAGTTATCTGACATCTTCAGTTATCTGACACATTTTTAGGGAACAGATGGTGTCATTATAATGAGTTTTCACTGTAGTTAAAAGAACAGGCAACCTAATCCTTCCAAATTGCATTGTTTCACTGGAGCCTGTCTATTATACTAAGAACTAATTTTGTATAACTATTGGCAGTTGCTTTTTATATCTTAACTCGAGCTAAAGTTGTCCTATGGCAACAAAATTTGGTTGTTATGAAGTATGGCATTGTTGCTGAATTCACATCAGATAGCATGAGAGATCGCCTGGAAGTGACGTAGGCTATCCATTTCATTTCGCTAAGCTTGGCTGCCAAAGGGTCAAAACAATAACAACACTGTATTGACTCAGAAGTCGCTGTGAAGAAAAAAAAAAGTATCAGAGATGCATCCACTGAAAAAGAAGAAGCAATACCAATCAGAAAAAAATGCCTGATTGTCAGGCATTTGGCTTCATTAACAAAGCTGGTGAGGGTGAAAGAAAGTAGTTTTTCCAAATTGCAAATGCTATAAAAGACCAAGTCCCAAGAAAACGGGAGCTGGCCATGAAATGGCTACACAATATTGGTACAGAACACATGGTTGATAAGTTCAACTTCAGCAGAAAAGTTGTTTGTGAGGATCATTTCATTAAGGATGATTTTGAAGATGACATGTAGAACCATGTTATGGGATTACCAGAGCAGAAACTTCTGAAAAAGGGTACCGAACCTACTGTGTCCATGGATGGACAACAAGGGTTAGTGAGAGTGTTGGTAAGCGGAGAGAGCGCTCCCAAAAGAGCGAAGAGGAAATTTTTCAGTAGAAAGTTCCTATTCGGAATATTTCAGCTCCCACATATACCCATCAAAGCCGTTTATCTCATTTTCCTCCATTCCTCCCTACCTTTCCAGTAGTCCAAGCGTAATCAATAATGTTTCATATTCCTATTTGTATTTGTTTTCTTCCAAGATGGAGCTGTAAACAGTCTTTTTCACATCCCCCTGTCAAGAGCATTTAATTTGCTAGCCGCATGAGGTGCTGACAGTAGTGAAAGTCTGATGTCACACTACCGGGGACAACTTTATCAAAATGTTGATCTCTGGACTGCAGAAAATTCATTCTTATTTTGCCTTAAGAGATAATCTTATCAATATCAGAATTTAATGAAATAGTGAAGTATGATGTAAAAATAAAACCGTCTGAATGAATTAGTGGAGTTTGGAAACGTTAGGTTGCCTTTTCCTTCAATAGTCAGCCACTTCCAGATCCAGGGCCTGGGATTGCAGACGAAGCTTCAAGTCCCAGCATTAAAGCTGATTTACAGATGGCAGAGGAGCAGGAGCAAGTAGTGATCCCCTCCTCCACATATATCAGGGACCAGAACAAAGGCATGTCAGAGTAACTGGAAGCTTCAACAGCTGGCTTGGTCCCACAAGGTAAACTCATTGGAGTTCCTTCCCAAGCCCAGGAGTCTCCCCAAGATGTATCTGGTTACGGCTTCCACTTGGGGCTTGAAGCCTGGCTCAACTCGGGAGGAGATCAGCACCTTGCGTCTGGCCAAGTAGTCTTCACCTTGCGTCAGGCCAAGTAGTCTTCACCTTGCGTCAGGCCAAGTAGTCTTCACCTTACGTCAGGCCTAGTAGTCTTCACCTTGCGTCAGGCCAAGTAGTCTTCACCTTGTGTCTGGCCAAGTAGTCTTCACCTTGTGTCTGGCCAAGTAGTCTTCACCTTGTGTCTGGCCAAGTAGTCTTCACCTTGGGTCTGGCCAAATAGTCTTCAACTTGTGTCTGGCCAAGTAGTCTTCACCTTGTGTCTGGCCAAGTAGTCTTCACCTTGCGTCAGGCCAAGTAGTCTTCACCTTGTGTCTGGCCAATTAGTCTTTACCTTGCGTCAGGCCAAGTAGTCTTCACCTTGTGTCTGGCCAAGTAGTCTTCACCTTGCGTCTGGCCAAGTAGTCTTCACCTTGTGTCTGGCCAAGTAGTCTTTACCTTGCGTCTGGCCAAGTAGTCTTCACCTTGCGTCGGTCCAAGTAGTCTTCACCTTGCGTCGGGCCAAGTAGTCTTCACCTTGTGTCTGGCCAAGTAGTCTTCACCTTGTGTCTGGCCAAGTAGTCTTCACCTTGTGTCTGGCCAAGTAGTTTTCACCTTGCGTCAGGCCAAGTAGTCTTCACCTTGTGTCTGGCCAAGTAGTCTTTACCTTGCGTCAGGCCAAGTAGTCTTCACCTTGCGTCAGGCCAAGTAGTCGTCACCTTGCGTCAGGCCAAGTAGTCTTCACCTTGTGTCTGGCCAAGTAGTCTTCACCTTGCGTCTGGCCAAGTAGTCTATACCTTGCGTCAGGCCAAGTAGTCTTCACCTTGCGTCAGGCCAAGTAGTCTTCACCTTGCGTCTGGCCAAGTAGTCTTCACCTTGCGTCTGGCCAAGTAGTCTTCACCTTGTGTCTGGCCAAGTAGTCTTTACCTTGCGTCAGGCCAAGTAGTCTTCACCTTGTGTCTGGCCAAGTAGTCTTTACCTTGCGTCTGGCCAAGTAGTCTTTACCTTGCGTCTGGCCAAGTAGTCTTCACCTTGCGTCAGGCCAAGTAGTCTTCACCTTGTGTCAGGCCAAGTAGTCTTCACCTTGTGTCTGGCCAAGTAGTCTTTACCTTGTGTCTGGCCAAGTAGTCTTTACCTTGCGTCTGGCCAAGTAGTCTTTACCTTGTGTCAGGCCAAGTAGTCTTCACCTTGCGTCAGGCCAAGTAGTCTTTACCTTGTGTCTGGCCAAGTAGTCTTTACCTTGCGTCAGGCCAAGTAGTCTTCACCTTGTGTCTGGCCAAGTAGTCTTTACCTTGCGTCTGGCCAAGTAGTCTTTACCTTGCGTCTGGCCAAGTAGTCTTCACCTTGCCTCTGGCCAAGTAGTCTTCACCTTGCCTCTGGCCAAGTAGTCTTCACCTTGCGCCAGGCCATGTAGTCTTCACCTTGTGTCTGGCCAAGTAGTCTTCACCTTGTGTCTGGCCAAGTAGTCTTCACCTTGCCTCTGGCCAAGTAGTCTTCACCTTGCCTCTGGCCAAGTAGTCTTCACCTTGCGTCAGGCCAAGTAGTCTTCACTTGCGTCTAATGTGTAATTATGATTTTGTATGTATTTCCTTGCATACTATACTGTGCATGCACATGAAAAATGGCACCAATCAAGCCATGTGCACTTTCTTTTCAAAGCAGTAACTGTGATTTATACATAGAGTCCCTTAGTATTTTGGGGTTGTTGAATTCTCAAAGGGCATTATTAAGTATTACCAAAAAGCTGTACCAGTTAAGTTCATATTCATTCAAAAATGTACAAGTACATGTATATACTGTGTACATAAATGTACAAGTACATGTAAATACTGTGTATATAAATGTACACGTGCATGTATACTGTGTATATAAATGTACAAGTACATGTAAATACTGTGTACATAAATGTACAAGTACATGTAAATACTGTGTACATAAATGTACAAGTACATGTAAATACTGTGTATATAAATGTACAAGTACATGTATACATTGTGTACATAAATGTACAAGTACATGTAAATACTGTGTATATAAATGTACACGTGCATGTATACTGTGTATATAAATGTACAAGTACATGTATATACTGTGTACATAAATGTACAAGTACATGTAAATACTGTGTACATAAATGTACAAGTACATGTAAATACTGTGTACATAAATGTACAAGTACATGTAAATACTGTGTACATAAATGTACAAGTACATGTAAATACTGTGTATATAAATGTACAAGTACATGTATACATTGTGTACATAAATGTACAAGTACATGTAAATACTGTGTATATAAATGTACACGTGCATGTATACTGTGTATATAAATGTACAAGTACATGTATATACTGTGTACATAAATGTACAAGTACATGTAAATACTGTGTACATAAATGTACAAGTACATGTATACATTGTGTACATAAATGTACAAGTGCATGTATATACTCTGTATATATATATATACAATTACATGTATACATTGTGTACATAAATGTACAAGTACATGTATATACTCTGTATATATATATATACAATTACATGTATACATTGTGTACATAAATGTACAAGTACATGTATATACTCTGTATATATATATATACAATTACATGTATACATTGTGTACATAAATGTACAAGTACATATATACGCTGTATATATATGTACAAGTACATGTATACACTGTGTATATATATGTACAAGTACATGTAAACACTGTGTATATATATGTACAAGTACATGTATATACTACATGTACATAGATGTACAAGTGCATGTATACATTGTGTACATGGTTTGAAAATGTGATCTGTGTCCTGGCTGCCCACATCAGCTCTCAGCTTGTGGGATCAATTCATCAGGAGGTGTTGCCCTTCTCTCAACAGCTTCCTTCCAAATGACATCAATCTCAATTCCACCAGTACCAGCACATGGTATGGAATCACTAGCTGCTATATTACCATTTAACCATCATAATTTGCAAATAATCCTCATCTACAGAACAAAGAATTCTCTGCACAACGGTTGTCATAATGGCTCGACCACACTCTCCAGACATTACATCTTTCAGTGCCAACAATAGTAGCAGGAGACTTCAATATCAACATGCTGTCATCCACCTGCAGCAATCCAGTCATTCAAATGTTACAGACCTATGGATTAAAAAAACAAGTCACTGAATGGACCCATCACTCAGGATCACTGCTTGACCATATTTGGACTGCCAATAACATTTCAGCATTTTCATTGTAT
>OZ026629.1:101979-123979 GCA_964020975.1 Hermodice carunculata | reverse complement strand
ACAGTAGCAACATACTATATATAGTGACCATGCCCAAGTTTTCATTGACATTTCTTAAGTTAAAATGCTGTTCATACTGAAGTGATTCTCCTTCTTCTGAGGCCATCCCAAATGCTCTGGAAAAGTGACCTTATTAGAGGGGTAAACTTGTAGCATGCAGGAATAGTTGCTGCCCTAAACTGTACTGTGTTTGTATACAGCAGTCCCCTCAGTGTTGCAAGCACCACTATTACATCTAGTTCATGCAAAGTCAGCTGAGCACAGGACTGTCACAGTCCTCTTGTTAACATCTTTATTCTATTTTTTTCATACTTGAAAAAGATAGAAATAAAGATGTGAAAACAAGGTCAATATTTTGTGTGTGTTTCAGTCGAGCAGGTGATATGTTGTGGGCTTTCACCACTACAGACTGACCTTTATAATATGTTTGTGAGCTCCAAGCTTGCTCAGTGCAAGTTCACAAAGAATGACAAGGTGCCACTTTCATCCCTGTCCTCCATTACAACACTGAAGAAACTCTGCAACCGTAAGTTTTAATCATAGCTTCAAATGATGCATGAAAAGTTCTGGATCAATCTTAAACTTTCTCATGAATGCTGAGGGGTTCTCAGATTTCAAATGTCTCACTTACTTAATTTTCTCAGTGATAGAAAATATCTTGCATGTAGATTGTAGAAAGATCCATCATCTTAAAGAAAAACTACTATCTTTTTGGCAAAACATTTGTGCTTATGCAACTCTGAATTTTGAGTTCTAAGTTTAGTACATACAGATCCTGCAAAAACTTCCTGTCAATTGAGAATACAATGTATATAGATTCATTTTGTCAGGCAGGCATGATTCTGTGATATTTGGCCAAAAAAGTGAAGTCACTTTTTTCAGGTTGGAAATTACCTAAAATGTTGAATAATTTCAAAACTATTATAGGCGCAGATGCCATTCTACCTTCAATTCATGGGTTTGTGCTATAGGCCCATCCAATGAACCACAAACAAAAGTTGTAGATTTTTAATTTGTGCTAATTGGTGGCACGTGAAAAGTTAAAAATGTTGAATATCTTCAAAGCTTCTATAGGCGGAGGTTCCAAATTTAATTATAGGTTTACGCTGAAGGTCAGGCTGTGTGCAAGATTCAACTTTCAGAAAACTGCTTGTGTCGTAGTCATGGCTTCATGTCTTGCTTCATGTGCAGCTTATGGACACAAAGTCTATATTGTAGGACTTTAATTTATGCAAGCTTTCAAGGCACACACATTTGCTCTGAAGCAAATGTTCTTTTCTTGTTTTCTAAACTGCTTTTGTATTTGATCTACTTGAAGTTGCATGACAGCTGACTCCCAAGTTATCCTTTTACAGAATTCAGAAGGTATCAGTAGATAAAGGCCAGTTGCTTTTACACAGTTAACACTTTCATGTCACCTGTTGCAGGCAACAATACATATGAGTATGTAAAAGTATACAACGTTGCCAGCTGAGGGAGCAAGAGTGAGAGGGTTGACGACTCTTGCAAGAAGGCAGTGCTATTTTCATGCTACATATGCTGCTGGAGATCATAGATCCAGACCTGCTGTACCACTAATGTTACATATATACCATTATAGATCAAGCCCAGATGTACCACTATTGTTGCACATAAACCATAATTGATCCAGAAGTAATGTTACATATATATACCATCATACATTGGCCCACTGCACCACCAGTGTTGTGTTACAGATACATGTATACCATTATAGATCCAGACCTGCTGTACCACTAGTGTTGCATATACAGTGAAACCTCATTATAAGGACACTCAGATATCCAACATATTCATTATAACAACACAAGTTTTGAATGGCAAAAGTTCATTTTCTTTGTTATTTTATTCATTTATCTGACATATTCAGTCATCCGACACATTTCTAAGAGGATAAATGGTGTCATTATAATGAGTTTTCACTGTATACCATTATAGATCCAGACCTGCTGTACCCCTAGTGTCACATATATACCATAGAGCCTGGCCCGCTGTACCACTAGTGTTACATATATACCATTATAGAGCCTAGTCCGCTGTACCACTAGTGTTACATATATACTGTATACCATTATAGACCCTGGCCCACTGTACCACTAGTGTTACATATATATCATTATACAGCCTGGCCAGCTGTACCACTAGTGTTACATATACAGTGGTACCTGCTGTATGCAACCACTGCCGTGAGCAGCCACTCTGCTATTTGTGGTCACCTTGCTGGGACACAAGAATCAGTCTCTTTGTAAAGCTGCCTGCAGTGACAGGTCACCTGC
This sequence comes from Hermodice carunculata, assembly GCA_964020975.1. NCBI lineage: Eukaryota > Metazoa > Annelida > Polychaeta > Eunicida > Amphinomidae > Hermodice > Hermodice carunculata. The sequence continues at coordinate 121,685 of OZ026629.1, read as the reverse complement.
TGTATGTGGCCACTTTTTCTTGGCAGAAGGGGTGGCCACATACAGCAGGTACCACTGTATACCATTATAGAGCCTGGCCTGCTGTACCACTAGTGTTTCATACATGTATATACCATTATAAAGCCTGGCCCGCTGTACCACTAGTGTTACATTTATACCAATGTAGATCTTGACCTGCTGTACCACTAGTGTTACATACTATAAATTGCTTTATTTTCATGTGTTAAAATTTTCACGTTTTTTTTTTGTATTTTCCAGATTTCAGTGCAGTTTTAGTTTCACTATTCTTTATATTCAAACAATATTAAAATACTATTTCATTGTGTTTTTATTTTCACGATTTTGTGCCATCAGCGAAATAAGCAAAAATAAGAATACAGTGAAGTTAAAGCAATGTACAGCATACCATCATAGAGCCTGACCTGTTGTACCACCAGTGTCATAAAAACCATAAGAGTGATACCAGTTGTATGTGGCCACATACAGCAAGTGACCTGTCACCACAGGTAAATTAACAGAAAGATTGACTCTTGTAGCCAGGAAAAATGTGGCCACAAAGAGTAGGTAACCTGTCACAGCAGTGGCTGCATACAGCATTTAGCACTGGATAGATACAGGCCTGATGCATGGCCAGTGCTCTATATACTATATTGTAATTTGTACATCCAAACCTGGTTCACGACCAGTGTTACATTGACTGTAAATTCCAGATCCAGACTTGTTGTATACACATCCTGACCTGCTGTTTGACCAGTACTTCATATATACTATACTGAACATCACTGAAAGGGCATCACTCTGAAAGTTCAAATATTTTCTTCACAAAATACAGTAAACAAGCAAGTGTGGTGCAGAGTTGGGGAATGCTATGACCCTGTCTGTGCGAAACAGGCCAACGGATTTCTTGCTGCTGGTATTATGGTATGGGCTGGCATGTCCTGGAATCACAGAACACCCCTAGTCATCATCAATGGTAATGTCACAGCACAGCAATACACCCATGAAGTTTTGCAGCCCCATGTGATTCCTTTTCTGCAAAACCAGACAATGCCTTATTCCAACAGGACAATGCATGTCCTCATGCAGCTCGTGTCACTACAACATTTCTCCAAGATTATGATATCAACGTCCTCCCATGGCCAGAATTCTCTCCAGACATCAGCCAAGTTGAGCTTCTTTGGGTCCAGCTTGGATGACATGTGTTCCAAAAGTTTCCACTGCCTACAAACAGACCGCAGTTCATCCAGGCATTGTAAGAGGAGTGGAATCACATTCCCCAACAGTGAATCAGGCATCTGGTCGAAAGGCGTAGTGTTTTTGTTGTGAAGCTTATTGTTATGCAATACAATTATGCACTGCTTCGACAACATGTTACACAAGCATTCTGTAATGCTCATTCATAATACAAATAAATATATGAGGAAATAGTCAAGATGTAGTATATGATGCCTTTTCATTGATGTTCAGTATATTATAAACTATACATCCAGACCAGGTGTATGACCAGTATAGCGGTACCTCTCTTGAGAGACCATCCAATGAGACCACCTGTCTTGAAAGACCACCTTTTCATGATACTTTACACAGAACTTTTCATATTATTTACACCTCTTATGAAATACCACCTGTCTTGAGAGACCACACTTTGGTCATCCCTAAGGGTGGTCTTTCAAGACAGGTTGCTGTACTTCATATATACTGTTATAAACTACACATCCAGACCTGTTGTATGACCAGTACTTCATACATATTATTAGAAACTATACATCCAGACCTGTTGAGTGACCAATACTTCATATACACTATTATAAACTATACATCCAGACCTGCATGAACAGTACTTCATATATACTATTACATACTATAAATTATAGATTTAGACCTGCTGCATGATCAGTACGTCATATATACTACATTAGTTATAAATTATAGATCCAGACCTGGTGTATAACCAATGCCTACAGGGAGACAATGGCTTTGAGGGAGCACTGGACTTGTTCGCAGACAATTACAACAGGCAGGTGGTGCAGCCACAACTTTCAGGTATTGGTTTGGATGTTAATCCTTTCAACATACAATAAAGTTCATGGTACTCTTATTCAACACCCAAAATAAATAAGCAAATACATGTAAATGAAATAAACATTGGGGTTGATTTTAGTTTTCATGCTTAGGTGGAAAAAAAGTTTCATGTTGGACACAAAAATTGTTGAAATTTGCTTTTAGATAAAAAAAGCACTGTTGAAATTGGAAGTAACAGTGTGACTGTATTAGCTCAGAATGTATATCTTTGATGTGTTTGTATGATTTATGACAGAAATATTTGTTTCCAGATATTATAGGGTGCACGGTTGGCTGAGCTTTAAGATGCTCGCCTTTCACCTCTGCGACCCAGGTTCGATTCTCGTCCTGGGCAGCATGTGGAAAAAGTTCCTATCACTTTAACCGTGCACGGTGGTTTTCTCCGAGTTCTTCGGTTTCCTCCACCACAAACAAGGTAGGAAGTATACGCCAACATCTGTGCCATGGAGAGTGACTCGATAAGTCAATGCTTGACTTCTTTCACAATCCATGTAAAACAAATGTGTCTATACTTATACTTATAGACAGTGGATTGTAGTTAATATATCTGTACATGTAATCATAATTTATTATAAAAATATGATTGTTGATAATTTGTATTTTTTTATAAAATAGAGGCACTTCAATGCAACTCGTTGATGAGTCCACCTTTGCGTGTACATGGAAAGATAACAAAATTGAAAAGATCCATTGACATGACATTCAAAAATGTTGCAGGGAAACTGCAAGTACTTGACTACATCCTGGCAATGGTGAAATCAACATCCAGTGATAAAATGGTGTTGGTCTCAAACTATACTCAAACCCTTGATCTCTTTGAAAGACTGTGTCATCAGAGGAGGTGAGTTACTGCACTCCAGAAGTGATATCTGCAGCCACCAGGGTACAGTGTATCATGTAGTAGTAACATAATTTATTGTTTATAGAGGATTAGACAGATAGTCAGGTAGGCTAATAAACGTCTTCTCGTGTACAAACAATTACACTACATCATATGTACATTCGACGCAATGGATCATAGAAAAAAAATACAAATATATACATACAAGAAACATAAACAGTTACAAGATAAAGTTACCATATATTCCAAGATAAACAGGCTATTAAATATCATTTAAGTCAGTATCTTCACCACTGTCATCATCGTTCAGTAGGAAGCTAGAAAAGCACTTTGTCTCAAGAATAAAGGCTGAAGTAGCTTCGATAATTTTACAGTTACAAGCATAGGATGAATTAGGGCGACCAAATAAGCACAATTTAACTTGATCATAATTGCTATAATCTACAAATGTGACAGGAACATTGTTTGTTTCAAGAATTTCATTGACCCGTGCCAAAAGAGTTTCTCTTTGTGTTGCATAGTGTGGACACTGCAAGAGGTAGTGTATTGTAGTTTCAGATTTATGACCACAGCTGCATGCTTGAGTTTCAACCAATTGATGAGAGAACAAATGTGCATTCAACGACCTAAAATCTACACGCAGACGATTAAGCAGAATATTTAACCTTCTCGGACCGCACCAAAGATAGTCACGTCTGAGTGGAAACAAAAAGGTTTTCACGTGAAATTTAAAAGAAATTAAAGATGGAGCGTTTCGAACCCCTAGAGGTAAAGAATTCCAAAGTAGCGTTGTAGAAGAAATAAACCCTTTTGCAAATACATTTTTCCTACAAATAACTAAAGTTCTGTCCGATACTTTACGCAGCTGATAGTTATGTCTTGCATCATTTTGAACCGGTAGTAAATCTCTCATAAAAGGGAGGACACATGGAATGGACCAACTTGAAATAAAGTGTCAATTTTAAGTACTTTTGTCTCTCGGCGAGAGTTGGCCAACCAAGACATTCAAGAACTTTTATTTTACCAGAGGTTCTCATGGCACCCAAAACTAATAATGCGGCTCTGTATTGACCTGTTTCCAACAAAGCACTACATTTAACTGAACAGTTGTCAATAATAGGGGCAGCATATTAGAGAATCGGCCGAATAGATGAAACATATATACTCTCAAGGGCTTTTAAAGGTAATTTATACATACAATTTCTTATTCTCCCTAAGCGTGCAGCTGCTTTATTACATACTGTTTTGATGTGATTATCCCATGAAAGATTATGGGTAAGGATAAGACCCGGGTGTTTATGCTCTTGTACTCTGTTAACTGTTTTACTCATGAATTGTACCCTTGGATGGTTGGTTTTAGTTTTTTTTTCACGATACAATCATTTCCTCTGTTATATCCGGATTGAAGTCAGTTTTCCATTTCTTACCCCACTCTTGAACTACCAACAAATTTTCATTCGGGCTAATAGCAGTTGCTTCAGGATTTTCTACAATTTCCATGAGCGATGTATCGTCTGCAAAAAGGTAAATCTTACACAAAATATTGTCGACTAAATCATTAATGAACACTAAAAATAACAAAGGTCCCAGAACACTACCTTGGAGTACCCCGACTCAATCCTTGCCCAGTTTGACGTTGCGCCATCCAATACCACTCTTTGTTTCCTGTCTGTGAGATACGATTTAATCCACGATAGAAGCGGATCTGTTATGCCATATTGACTCAACTTATAAATAAGAGCTCTATGCCAAACTCTGTCCAAAGCCTTTGACACTTCTAAAAACACTATGCGAACATCTTTGCCTCTCTCTAAGGCTGAGCTTATTTTGTGCACTATGTGAATGAGTTGATTCACGGTACTGTCTAGTTTTTTTGAAACCGGAATTACATGCTGTGAGGAGATTATTACCATTTAAAAAATTATAAAGTCTTTTAAATATCACACTTTCGAAAACTTTAGCTGTGGAACAAAGAAGAGATACTGGCCTGTAATTTTTAGTGAGAAAGTCTTCACCTTTTTTGTATAAGCAAATTACATTTGCCACTTTCAAGTTATCGGGAAAACAGGATTTTGACAGCGACAAATTAAACAGTTTCGTTAAAGGATGTGCAATATATGGAGCAAACGGACGTAGAACTTTATTCAGAAGATTATCCGGACCACCAGACTTTGAAATTTTTAATCTTTTTAGTGCATTTAAGACTTCTTCGTTTAGAATAACAAAGTGACCTAAGGTTAAATCTGTTTTTAATGGCAAATCTGGGACAGGCTCAGTTTCATCGTCTATATTCCATTGCAGGCTGAAATAATTATTTAACGCCATAGCTTTTTCTTCTGGCTCAAATAGAAATCTGCCATTATGAAACAACGGGGGGATCTTTTTTTGTGAACACCATCCGCACGCACTTTTTAAAGTGTCCCACCACTTCTTTGGTTCAGTGGTCTTGTCAGACAAAATATTGTACACTTTTGCATAATAATCACGTTCTGCCTTTTTAAGTAGCTTAACAACACCATTTCGTAAATGACGATGCCATGCCCAATCATCATCACTTCCCGATTTTTGGGGTTTTTTATAAGCCCTGTTTCTTTCTCTGATTTTGCATCTTAATTCCCCTGTCATGAAGGGCTTCTCCCTGGGGTGTATAGTTACTTCTTTGTGCGCACAGTCAGAAACTACTTCCTTCAGAAATTTTGTAACAGCCAAAGCAATATCAGTTACATCATCATCTATGAAAAATGCATCCCAGGGAGCCGAAGAGATAGAATTTTGAACCTTATCAGTGTCTATTCTATTGTAATTCCATATAACCTTTTTATATGCCTTGAATTTGCCGAGTGAAATATCTGTCGAAATTAACAATGGTTCGTGATCACATGCAGAAATAGGTTCTAGGTTAGTTACGTTGCTGTTGACTGTGTCCTTTACAACAAGTACAAGATCTAATAGGGACAGACCTCTTATTGGATCGGTAACCATCTGCATAACTAAGCCCTTTACATGTGTTTAAAAATTGCCACTCAAACAATGAGCTACACGATTCATTTGACCATGATATACCCGGTAAGTTAAAGTCGCCCTTCGCAATAATTGCTTGGGAGCTTTCCATCAAGAGTTGCGCTACAGAGTCTTGAAAAGAGTTCAGAAAATGTTGACTCTGGTTTATGTCTTGCACAGGTGGTCTGTAGTAAGTTCTGACAAAAATTTTACATCCGTGGAAATATAACTCAACCCACAGGGACTCTGTTGATTGATTGTGAAGATCATGTCTCTCCTTAACGTTTATACTGTCTCCCACATAAATTGCCACACCACCCCCGTGTCGATTGCGATCGAGTCTGTACGGGGACTTAAAGCCAAGTATTGATACATCAGCATCTAGGACGTCACCTCCTTCTTGGAATCCCTGGTGCGACCTGTTGCTGTTTTATTTACTTTGAAGTAAATTGCTTCCCACAGGGCGCTGTTTGGTTTGCAAATAAAGTCCTCATTCTATGTATTTTCAATGTCCACTGTTTCTTATTCCTTGCCATGCACTACCATGCCTGTTTGGCCCGTTGTCAACTGACTGTGCCATTCGAAAATGGACCGCATTACATTTCTAGATAGAAAAATAAACCGATTCATCTGCACATGGCAGTATTGGGTGGTTATGCATTTTTACACTTCTGCCCTACTTCTGCTTAAAAACTATTGTTTGTTGTTTACTTAAACAGAATAGTCCAAGGAAACATTTTGGGATAAATGCAAACCATCTTTCGTGTGTGTTTCTGGTTGGGACTCTGTGATTTTGCACAAGGAAACCACTCACGGCTTCGCAGCTCATGGTTTCCTGCCCAGAATATTTTTGTCCCAACCAGAAACACCGCTTATGACAGTCTGTATAAATATCCCATAGAAGACACAGAATGTGTGTACATCTGTCTCTCCTTTGTCAGTTAAATCTAATAGGAGACCACCTGCCTGTTAAGATAGCATTAGTCAGATCCCCAGCGCTATGTTTCCTATATTGTTTGACCAACATTGAGAGACCACCTGTTATTATATAACCACCCCAGGGATGGTTGCTCAAAGTAGGGAGTGCTGCATTGTCAAAAGAATGCACTGATATTGAGTCAATGACCTGTCAGGTTGCTACAGTTATACTCAGTGTATGTATGCTTCTAATACACTTTAACTATTTGCCACTCAGGTCAAAACAGTTTGCAACTGTTGTGTACATGAAGAGGAATTGATTGCCAACTGTCATTATCAAGGCAACATCAATTCTGATCAAATGTATAGAAGTGAGTTTACTGTATATACTTAAAAATTTGGTTCATCTTCTCACAAGAAAATGAGTCAGGAAACTTGTCAAGAGATCATGATCTATCTCAGTTTCATCATTAGACCTACTTTAAAAACCATTTGCATTCTTTTAGATTCAAGACGCACTTAAAAACACATATGGAGGTATCCTTGACATGTTTTTAGTGAAAAATCTAGAGAAGCACCATTAGATTAAAATAGATTATAATGCAGTGTGTACGCTTCCACCTTTATTTGCGGATGGGATATTGTCATCATGTCTGTGCAGCTGTCTGTCTGTTACACTTGTGAAGGCAAGAACTTTTGAATAATTTGAGCTTCATGAAACTTGTGCTGTAGAAGTATCTCATTAGAAGCTTGGCTGAGTTCAACATTCAGAGACCATGACCTATTTTCAAGGTCACCAGAGGTCATCATATTTTTACCCTTGTGAACGCAGTACTTCTTGAACAAATTGAGCTTCCATCATGAAACTTGTACTGTAAAAGCATCTCATTGAAAGCTTGGCAGAGTTCAACATTCAACAACCTTGAGATCAATAAATTATAAGCAGTCAAACTGAATGACCCACCTCTAGTACTGGGCAGAGCCTTCTTGGTGCATACACTTTCACATGACTGAGTTCGGTGCGTATTTTGAGATAGATGATCTTGTCCACAGATACCTGTACACAAGGCTGGATGGGTCCATGTCCATCAAGAAGAGAGCCAAGGTAGTGGAGAGATTTAACAGTCCAACCGTATGTATCACCAATATCAAATCATTCCACTGTCGCCAGACAGGATAAATAGTTAAAGTGATTGTATGTACATGTATATTATCAATTTGACCGCAACATTCCTTCCTTCCTGTTCTATGTCAGTCTTGTTTTGTGTGTTAAAGCCATTTTTGCTTCTTCAAAATTGCCTCTTAGATTCGTCTGAAACTATGTGGAAATGTAGCTTGTAAAAGGGTCAAACCAACTTGTTATGAATTTTTTGTTAGCTCAGCTCTCAGTCAGCTGACCTTATAGGATGGGCCATCCGTCGTCTGCTGTCTGTCCATAATTCACATTTTCGACTTCTCAAAAACCATCAGCCAGATTGACTTCAAACTGGGTTGGGTATACCTTGTGTAGGTCCTTACCAAGAATATTCAGATGGTCACACTCCAGTGATTTTTATGCCCCCTTCGAAGAAGGTGGGTCATATAGCTTTGCACATGTCAGTCGTCAGTCAGTCGGTCGGTAGACTTTTTCGCACAATAACTCAAAAAAATTTTGAGCTAGGACTTTGATACTGTACAGTTGTATCATTCTAGTCAAAAGCTAAGCAAAGTTTGAAGATGGGTGACCTTGACGTAATTTCCAAGGTCACAGTGGTACCTGAGTTAACTTCGGTTTCCGCACAATAACTGAAGAGGTTTTTGAGCTAGGACTTTTATATTGCACAGGATTATAGTCGATATTTGGGGCTAGGTGATACGTGTGAAGATGGATGACCTTGACCTCATTTTAAAGGTCACAGAGCCACTTTACTGAATATGGTTTCATGCTTTCTGCATGATATCTTGTACCTTGGAGCTAGGACTTTTATAATGCACAGCTTTATGGTTCTCTGTAAAGGCTAGGTTGAATTTGAAGATGGGTGACCTTGACCCAGTTTTTAGGGTCACAGAGCGATTGTAGAATTCCTGTGGTTTCTGCACAATAACTCAAGAAGTTTTTAGGTGAGGACTGGGATACTTTACAGGTCTATAGTTCTTGCTAAGGGCTAGAAGAAGTTTAAAGTTTGGGGACCTTGATTTAATTTCCAAGGTCACATTGGTACCTGAGTTAACTTTGGTTTCCACATGATAACTGAAGAGGTTTTTAAACTAGGACTTTTATATTGCACTGGATAATTGTCCGTATTCAGGGCTAAGTCAAGTTTGAAGATGAGTGACCTTGACCTAATTTCAAAGGTCACAGAGCCACTTGGTAGAATACTGTTTCTGCATGATAACTTGCATTTTGGAGGTAGCACTTTTATATTGCACAGCTTTGTGGTTGCCTATAAGGGTTAGTTTGAGTTTGTAGATGGGTGACCTTGACCCAGTTTTGAGGGTCACACACAGACAGTAGACTTCCTGTGGTTTTTGCACAATATCTGAAGAAGTTTTTGAGCAAGGACTTGGATACTGCACCGCTATATTGTCCTTGTTAAGGGCTAAAAGAAATGTAAAGTTTGGTGACCTGGATCTAAATTCCATGAGTGTCCCATCTACCACTATCAATAGGGTAGCGAGGGCAAGGATAATGAGGGTGGGGGGCATCAATGTTTTACAAACATATCTTTTTTATGAAGTTTTAGCTCAGCCGACTGACTAGTAGCTTTTAGGAGGCTGAGTCATCCATTCATCCATCCAAGGTTGCTTTGGTACCTCTGGACTCTCTTTGCTGTCATTGCTGGGTTTAAAATTTATGAATATAGGTCATGTTTTTCTACATAAGTGTATCATACTAGAGACGTTCGTTAACAAGTCACATTTTCGACTTGTTCTCCAAAACTGTCTGCCAGATTCACTTCAAACTTAGTGGCAATGTACCTTGGGTGGGTCTCTACATAGTTTATTCAAATGGTCACGGTCCAGTTATTTTTGTATATTTTATGAATTTTGGGTTTTTGTTTTTTTTTTTTTTTGTTGCAAATCCTAAAAAATCTGCTCCGAAACCACCCAATTGCTTTGATATCACACAGGAACAGTCCTAGTTATTAATTTGTTCCCCAGGTGGCGCTGCAAGTTTCTATTTTTTTATGATTTTTTGTGTGTTTTCACTATTCTGGAACCGTCACTCAGACTAAATTGAAACTTGGTTGATACATTCCTTGTCGAAGGATCAAACAAAGGTGTTCACTAGGTGGCACTGCTGTGCTTCCCTGATTTTTGACAATTTTTTTCAAGTCATGTACCTATCATCAGTAAATGCGCCTTTTTTATTGATTACTACATGTCAATGGGCATTCTAATGCTAATTCACGTTTTCGACCTCTCCGAAATGGTCATTGAGATTGACTTCAAACTTGGTGGCAATGTACCTTGGGTGGGTCTCTACCAGATTTATTCAAATAGTCATGGTGCAGTTATTTTTTAATTTTTTGATGAATTTTTTTGTTCTTCTTTTGGGCAAATTTTAAAAAATCTTGTTCTCTGAAACCACCCACCTAATAGCTTTCGTATTACAGGGGAACACTCCCAGGGAGTTGTAGTTCTTAATTTATTCACCAGGTAGTGCTTCAATTTTTTTAAAACTTTTTTAATGATTTTTTTGTGTGTTTTCACTATTTTGGACTTCTTCTCCAGACGCGTCATTGATATGAAGCTCAAACTTGGTAGATGTGTACCTTCTGAAAGGGTCAAACTAAGGTGTTCACTAAGTGGCACTGGTTTAGATTCCTAATTTTTAAAGATTTTTCAATTTTGGTACATGTCGATAAATACGCGTTTTCTATTGATTACTGTGCAAGTCAATGGGTATTCTAATGCTAATTCCAATTTTGGACCCTTTTGAAGTAACTGTCTGTCAGAATGACCTCAAACTTAGTGGCAATGTACCTTGGGTTGTTATCTGCCAAGTTGTACAAATGGTGAGGCTCCAGTGATTTTGAATTTTTTTGATTTTTTGGAAATTCCTAAAAAAAAGTTTGAATAAGAAAGTTTAATATGGGAATTTCTTGTAGTGGTTATTACTTCAATAATTTTAGCCAGATTTGTGTCAAACTTGGTAGGGGTGTACTTTTCATAAGCATATACCCATGTTATGCAAGTGGTCATGCTCCAGTGATTTGTGGACCTTGACCTTATTCCCAAGGTCACAGGACAACTGACATAAAGTTTACTGTTCACTTGAGATCTGTTTTGAGTTTGGACCTTGATGTTGTACATGTTAATGTTTCTCTATGAAGGTCATGCTTAAACAGTATATGAGTGACCTTGACCTCATTCTGCGATCGTTGTGCAGCATACATAAATTTTACTCTTTAATGCTTTAACTAGAGAACTACCTTGATGTTGCCCAAGTCCACAGAGCCACAAGTGTGATGAATATCTAGGTCAGCTGAGCATGGGCTGTTCACACAGCCCTCTTGTCAACAAATTTTTCCAGTTTTGGGTACTTGTTAATGCATATATTCCTACTGATTACAATATAAGTCAATGGGCATTGCAATTCACATTTTCAACTTCTGTAAACCATCAGCCAGATTCAGGTAAAACTGGATGCAGATGTACCTCAGGTAGGGCTCTACTGACTTTGTTGAAATGGTCATGCTCCAGTGATTTTTTTGAGTACAGTAAAACCTGTTTTGAGAAACCACCCCTGGGACAGATGCAAAAGTGGTCATATAAAGCAGGTGGTCTCCAAAAGGAGGGTTGACTCTTGTGCCACCAGGCCAACAACTTTCCTCTACTTTGAGTTTCCATCCGTAATTTTAGATTCATTCATGTGTTTATCTATTCATTGATATTATGTACATATTTAGTTTCTTGTACGCTGGTTTTATCAAAACAGATTTGCTAATGTTGTAGAAAATTTTAAATGATGTTTTTGTGGCCGGACAAGTGGTCTTTTGGGGTTATTTTGGGTGGTCACTGGTTAGGTTCTGCCGGTGGTCTCCCAAAAGAGGTTAATTATCATTAGAATGTGTTTTTGCACAAGAGTGGTTTCAAAAGGCAGATGGTCTCCCAAAGCAGGGTCTCTCAAAACAGGTTTTACTGTATTACTTTTTAATTTTGTTATGATGGCTGTGTTCAGACACATTCTGTTTTCCTTGCAGTTATTTTTTTAGCTCAGCTGACTTGTCAGTCAGCTGAGCTTATCTTATGGTTCTCCGTCCGTCATCCGTCAACAATTCACATTTTCGACTTCTTCTCCGAAACCGTCAGCCAGATCCACTTCACTCTTGGTGGGCATGTGCCCTGGGTAGGTGTCTACTAAGTTTGTTCAAATTGTCACGGTCCAGTGATTTTTGGAGTTTTAATGAATTTTTTTGTTCTTTTTTGGGCAAATGTTAAAAAATCTTCTCTGAAACCGCTCACCCAATTACTTTGATATCACACAGAAACACTCCCTGGGACACTTTGTTCTTAATTTGTTCACCAAGTGGCACTGCAATTTTTTTCTAATTCTTTATGAATTTTTGTGTGGTATAGCTATTTTCGACTTCTTCTCCAGAACCGTCACTCAGATGAAGCTGAAACATGGTGGATATGTTCCTTGTAGAAGGGTCAAACAAAGTTGTTCACTGTGTGGGAATGCTGCAGATTCCTGATTTTTAACGATTTTTTCAATTTGGGTAATTACCGGTCAATGCAGCTTTCCTATTGATTACTATGGAAGTCAATGAGCATTCTAATGCTAATACACATTTTCGACTTCTTCTCCAAAACTGTCATCCAGATTAACTTCAAACTTGGTGGGAATGTACCTTGGGTGGGTGTCTACCAAGTTTGTTCAAATGGTCATGCTCCAGTGATTTTTTGATTTTTAATGAATTTTTTTGTTCTTTTTTGGGCAAATGTTAAAAAATCTTCTTCTCTGAAACCACTCACCCAATTACTTTGATATCACACTGAAACACTCCCTGGGACACATAGTTCTTAATTTGTTCACCAGGTGGCGCTGCAATTTTTTTCTATTTTTTCGTGAATTTTTGGGTGGTTTAGCTATTTTTGACTTCTTCTCCAGACCCGTCACTCAGATGAAGCTGAAACATAGTGGATATCTTTCTTGTAGAAGGGTCAAACAAAATTGTTCACTATGTGGGAATGCTGCGGATTCCTGATTTTTAACGATTTTTTCAATTCTGGTACTTATCGGTCAATGCAGCTTTCCTATTGATTACTATGGAAGTCAATGAGCATTCTAATGCTAATTCACATTTTTGACTTTTTCTCCAAAACTGTCATCCAGATTAACTTCAAACTTGGTGGGGATGTACCTTCCGTGGATGTCTACCAGGTTTGTTCAAATGTTAATGCTCCAGTGATTATTTTATTTTTAATGAATTTTATTGTTCTTTTTTTGGCAAATGTTAAAAAGTCTTTTTCTCTGAAACCGCTCACCAAATTACTTTGATATCACACAGAAGCACTCCCTGGGACACCTAGTTCTTAATTTGTTCACCAGGTGGCGCTGCAATTTTTTTCTAAATTTTTTATTAAATTTTGTGTGTTACGGCTATTTTCGACTTCTTCTCCATAATCGTCACTCAGATTAAGCTGAAACATGGTGGATATGTTCCTTGTGGAAGGGTCAAACAAAGTTGTTCACTATGTCAGAATGCTGAGGATTCCTGATTTTTAAGCATTTTTTTCAATTCGGGTACTTATTAGTCAATGCAGCTTTCCTATTGATTACTATGGAAGTCAATGAGCATTCTAATGCTAATTCACATTTTCGACTTCTCCAAAACCGTCATCCAGATTAACTTCAAACTTGGTGGGGATGTACCTTGGGTGGATGTCTACCAGGTTTGTTCAAATGGTCATGTTCCAATGAATTTTGGATTTTTTAATGATTTTTTTTTTTTAAATCTTCACAAAAGTTTTAATAGGAAAGTTTAACATGGGAATTTCTTGTAATGGTTATAACTTAAATAATTTTGGTGAGATTTACTTCAAACTTGGTGGGGATGTGCCTTGGGTGGATATCTACCAAGTTTGTTCAAATGGTCTTGCTCTATTGATTTTTGGAATTTTTATGATTTTTTTTTTGTTCTTTTTTGGGTCAAACCTTAAAAACTCTTCACCTCTGAAACTGCTCACCCAATTGTTTTGATATCATACATAGACACTCCCAGGGACACGTAGTTCCCAATTTGTTCACCAGCTGGCACTGCAATTTTTTTATTTTTTTTCTTCATGAATTTTTTATATTGTTTTGCTATTTTTGTACTTGTTCTCAGAACCGTCACTCAGATTTAGGTGAAATGTGATGGATATGTTCTTGTGGAAGGGTCAAACAAAGTTGTTTACTAGGTGACACTGCTTTAGATTCCTGATTTTTAAGTATTTTCAACTCGGGTACTTATCAGTCAATGCAGCTTTCCTATTGATTACTGTGTAAGTCAATGGGCATTCTAGTGCTAATTCACAGGACAACTGAGTCAGACATGAAATTTACTGTTTACTTGATAACTTGAGATCTGTTTTGAGTTAGTACTGTGATGCTGCACATGTTCACGTTTTTGTATGAAGGTCATGCTCAGACAGTACATGAAATACTTTGACCTTGTTTCTGGGGTCACAGTGCAACATACATGAATTTTACTCTTCATTATAACTTGAGAACTACTTGAACCTTGATATTGCACATGTTTGTGTTCTTTTATAGTGGTCAGACTTACTCAGAACATGGGTGACCTTGATCCTTTCCCAAGTTCATAGAGCTGCAAGTGTGATAAAAGTCAAGATCAGCTGAGCATGGGCTGTTCACACAGCCCTCTTGTTTTTCTTTTTCTGCGTTGCTTCCTTTATTATTTATTTAGGGTGCAGCATTTTTGTCGGACACCGTAAAAGTGGCAGCTTTGAAAATTTGTGGGAACACTGCATCTGTGATTAACTATGGCACCTTACATTGAATTGTTAGGAAGTTCTAAGAAAAGAATTAGGTGCAATTAAAGATTTAAAAGTTTCATAGCTTCAAAACTATTGTAAATAGATAGAACATTTTAAGTTGTGCATATAGGCTTGTGACATGTGCCAAAGCAATGGGCCATGGAAAAAAGTTGCAGCATTTTAAAACTAAGGACACAGTACAACGCCATAGCTCACTTAAGCTGGTTTCCTGTGCACTTACCTGCTTGCCAGAGCCCCCATAAAAATTCCATTGAACCAGTGCCATACCATGCTACTACAATGTCTCGCCCCGCGGCCCTGTGGCGTGGCACAGCGCTCCTGGTGGTGGTAACATATAGTGGTGAACATGCACAATTCAGTTTTCTACTCTGGCCTCCATTGTGGTGGACGTGTGTCATTTGAAAGCCCCCCTATTTTTGGTCTTCTCAGGACAAGGACTTGACCAGTTATGCTTTGTCTCGCAGCCAGGTCCACACTGGTCCTCGAATCGAAGGGGGGAGAGTGGCGAGGCCAACCACAGATTATTCTTGGCTCTAATTACACGATAGCTCCTTCAAGAATTTCTGTGGTTAGTAACCTTCCCAAGCGTGCTCAGCCTTCTGCCTCCCATGCAGCAGTAGTCAGGCAACATGATTGGACCTTGGTAATCACTCAGGCAGTGACCTCCAAGGGTGAGAAGAAACCAGCCATAGCTCCAGGTCAGCCTCAGGTGATGCCTTTGATGTCCCCGCTTCCTGCTGCTCCACCAGGTTTTCTTCCAGGGCTCTGCCAGGGCTCTGCCAGGGCAAGCTACGGATATGCAGGCGGAGGCCTCTCCCCAAGTGTTGTTGGGTAAGATGGAGGCAATAGTTGGCAAGTTTGGTGAATGTTTAGAGAAGTTGGACTGCTCCATTCCCACCAGGGAGCATGTCAGCATTCTTTCTTTCTCCTCCCCCTCCATGATGCCTGGCCTCGCCTTTCAGAGCGTTGCCAAGTCATCATCAGAGGCTGCAGTGCCCAAGTCTTCTCTGGCTAGTGCGGTAAGGGCGGTGGCCTCTGTTAGGCCCCCTGTGATGGTGGTGATGGGATCTAGGTCTTGTGAGGCCCAGGCCTCCCAACAGTGTCGTACTCCTCGGTGGTGAGGGCTCCAGCATCATGGTAACACTTTTGGGGAAGGGGGAAGATGAGCGTTTGCTTGAAGACCCCACAGCACCAGTCTCCATTCAACGGTCGGTGAAGACTCTGCTGGGCCTCAAGCAGTCTCAAGGCTGCCCTGTGGGTGACAGGCTCAGTACAGCCATTACTTTGGACGCTATGTAAAGTTGGTGCATGGTAATGCGCTTGTCTGCTGACAGCTGTGAGCACTTATCAGCTGATCCTGTTTTCGGTTGGTCCCGGGCTGTTCGGCCAGGGATTGTCCTTTACCTTGAGAGAGCTTACAGTAAGGCCAAGGAGAAGCAGCAGAAGTGTCTTGATGAGGATTTATTGCGGAATGTGAAGTCAGCCAAGGGATCGCATTCCTTCCACCAGCATGCCGTGGCTGTGCCTGGCCCACAGCAGAAACTGTTGGCACATTTTGGGTTGCAGTTATTAGTTGCGGTCATCTTGGCTTTGACTGGCATGACCTAGATGTGAAAGAGTAAACAAAGCCGCATGGTCCGACCACTATAGAATATGAGACAGAAACCTAAGTGCATTTCTGCAGGCTAACGTGGCCACACGCTTAGCGTGTCGGACTGCGGGTCAAGGCGTGGCCAGATCGATCCCAATCAAATCCTTTTATTTCTTAATTAATTAATTAAATCGAGTAGAAACTTCGGACTCGGAAATTTCTCATTGTTGAAGTTGATGGTTCTGGTAAAAGAACAATACTGTAACGTCAGAAAATGTCTTAACTGGCTTTTGCTTTGTTGTGTTTACATATCAATTGGTGGATGTGTATGTACACTGAGCCATTCGACTGTTCTTGAAAAGGTACCAGGCTATCTTGGTGTTATTTGCAGTGCCCGTCAACAAAAAACTTGGACACAACTCAGGACTGGGAATTGGTAGTTTGTATAGGGGCAGTGGCTGGCACAGGGACATGCCGTTACAGACGGAGTTTTCACCCTCCCGGTTTCAGAGCTCCCGGGGAAGAGCTTTAGTATCTTTCACCAGAGCTGACATAGAAATAGATGCAAAATTCTGAATGGTGGGAATGAAGGTGGAGTTACAGAATACCATGTAACAATTAAGGACTTAGTCGTGTTGAGATTATTATCACCACAATGTGATGTGGCAGTCGTTTTGTAATCAACGGTTGCATAATTACTGCAGGCAGCGGCACAACGTACGGTGGATTTTAACAATGCAGCAGATCAGAGGCCTCATGCTGCTAAAACGTCAGCCCGGTCGCACAGTCCCAGAAACTGAAAATGAGTCTTAATCTATTAAATTTCTAAAAAACACTTATACAATATACATCTTTCATGTTTTCTCTTGTAGTACCTTAAATATGAGCTCATGAAGTGCACACAGTGATAAAATACACGACGTTTAAGTCGCGAACCAATGGAAGTTTTCCAAGATCCGCCATCTTAACATGATATTGGTTTACAGCAAGTTCAGCACGCAAGCCGTGTTGTGAGTGGTTGATGTATCCATATGACCAATTTTGCGGTAAAATACAAAACTGTGGGTTTTGTGATGTCACGAATCCCAGGGTTTTCATATTTTTATTTAAAACCGTGGGATTTCTGAGGTTAAAAACCCTGGGTTTTTTCCAAATAATTGAACAAAACAACTGCAAAACCCAGGGTTATCATGACAAAACTCAGGGTTTTGAATCAAAACTGTGAGTTTTGTGAAAAGATTGGATAACAAAGCAAAACCCTGGGTTTTGTTACAAACCCAGAGTTTTGTGTACAAATCCCTGGGTTTTGATACAAAACCTTGGGTTTGCGAACAAAACCCTGGGTGCACATTATTGAACAAAATTTTTAAAAGTATATTTGTTTTAATATCCTGGGTAGTTTACAAAACCCAAGGTTTTGTGCAAAACCCTGGGATTTGCAAGCAAAACTCACGGTTTTACAAACAATACCGTAGGTTTTGATTAAAAACTCTGGGTTTTGTGAGCAAAACCCACAGTTTTGGTACAAATCCTTGGGTTTTGTATCACAAAACCCTGGGTTTTGTACAAAAAACCCAGGGTTTTGTGAATTATTGAACAATACAACTTCCATATACTTCCTTCTACATATATCTAAGAGACTTGGTAGAAGTGGAGGCACGGCTGTTGGCGCTGAAGTGATTCCCAAGGGCTACTTCCAGCCATTCTTAGGGTGTGTCTCACCCAGCCCTCCTAATTCAAGAGAATTAGAGATGGTGTGGCAGGGATCCAGGATGGTTTTCTGGGCCATGGCTCTCAAGTGTGGAGTTTTTGGTCTGGACGCTTAGGAGGTTCCTCCCTCCTCCAGTCTGATGGTACAACAGCTTAAGTGACCCATGGTGTTGTTTGTGCCCTCTTTTGTAAACGGACATAATTTTGAAAATGGTACCTGATAAAGATATAGAATATAATTTGCCATTCAATTTCCTGGCTGCCTGTTTAGTACAGGGGCATATCATTTTTACACATCAAACAAATCTAGCTGGTTAGTTATGCACACATATTTCAACATTGAAAACCTTTTACATGGATACCATTATGGGCAATGACAAAACAAACAAACCATAACTCAGGAAGACAGGGCAACAGAAGACATATATATATATACATATATATATATATATATATATATATATATATATATATATATATATATATATATATATATATATACATACATACATATACATACATGTATGTATGTATGTACATGTATATATGTGTGTATATATATGTGTGTATATATATGTGTGTGTATATATATATATATATATATATATATATATATATATATATATATATATATATATATATATATATATATATATATATATATATATATATATATATATATACATATACATTGAAAGGGGATGACATTGCTGGGCAGCAAGTGTGATTAATAAACTACTGCTGCATAAAAAGGTGATGATATCTAGCAACCTGCATTCCATCGACTCTTTCTGCTTCAAGCTATGGAGTGAGTCAGGAGCATTCTGAGTGCAGGTTTTGAAAAACACATGTAGTGTGCTGAGGAAGGCTGTTATCCTAGACAAAATATCAGTTGCAACTATGACTTAACACCTAGGCTAGCTGGTGCTTGAATAAAAGCTCTTTGCATCTAGCACTTAAATAGTACGTGTGGTTACAGTGACTTAAAGTAGCGATCCAGTAAAGACTAATCAAGTGTTCCATAGTTTCCTTTGCTGTATCCTCTTCAAAATTGAATTGAAACACCATTGAAGTTTAATTTCTTGAAAGAAGAGAAAGATAGGAGTGCAACAATGGCAATTATTTTTGCTTAAATATAATATTTAAAAAGATTGAGAGCATCCATCTTGTGTCATAAGATTTCAGTTCCATCAGCAATTAAATTTTAATTAAAATTCTATGTTTCATAAAATCGGAACTGACACTAGCAATGCTGGATCAACTATTTTCGTGCCAAATGGAAGACTTGTATTGCAAAAAGGTGTTTTGTTTTTTTCTGTATCATATTTATTTTTAAACAAATGGTTTATTCCAATTTGGTAATGAAATTTAAAATTTTAGTAATCTAGTCTTTAATTAGTTACAACTTGAAAAATATTGATGGTAAGAAGAAAGCAAAACGCCTCAATTTGGAATACATTCCGTACTCTTCCATTTGGGACCAAAATAATTGATTCTGCATAACTAGTGTCAGTTCCCATTTTTTGGAAAGTTAGTATTTTAATTAAAATTTAATTAGTTGTGTAATTAATTATA
>OZ026629.1:0-101779 GCA_964020975.1 Hermodice carunculata | reverse complement strand
GTTGGCACCCAGACATAACAAGCAGACATACTTCAAAGGCTCGGCTCATAGCAGGGCTCTTTTAATTGACATCGGCCCTAAAAATATACCCTGTCCTGCAGTAATAACATATTCAGCACTTGTTGGAGTGAAATCAGCTCAAAGCAAGAACATAAAGCTTTCTTTCTTTCTTTCTTTCTTTCTTTCTTTCTTTCTTTCTTTCTTTCTTTCTTTCTTTCTTTCTTTCTTTCTTGATTAATTGATTGATTAATTGATTGATTGAGTGAGTGAGTGAGTGAGTGAGTGAGTGAGTGAGTGAGTGAAATCAGCACAAAGCAAGAACAGAAAATTTACTTGTGTAAAAACCAGCTTCTTTCTTTCTTTCTTTCTTTCTTTCTTCCTTTCTTTCTTTCAAGGAAAGTGCTCCACCGCCTAGTACATTTATGAGGTTTCCAGCACAGATAGACACACAGATATATATATATATATATATATATATATATATATATATATATATATATATATATATATATATATATATATATATATATATAGCCTACATAAATACAAGCTAAACGATGAAATCATACATGTACTTGTAACTGTGTTTAACTTGCAATTCTTAAAGAGTCTATTCAACGACGATGAACCTGTTTGGATATATGCTAAAAAAATGTTTCCCTGTGCCAAGACCAAAACTGTGCAAATCGACGAGAAAAGATACGTTGCCTTGCTAGGTTGGGGCATGGAACGGGAACAGCAAAAGCAGGCGTCTGATAGAGAAGTGGAAAAGCAAATCATCGATTATGGGTTTTTTAAACGAACTTCCACTTCTGTGCAAAAGTTTGTATAAGAAACTTTACGCGAACTTTCACAGACAATTGCACTGACATTTAGGTTTCCTGTTTGGACAATTCGCTTGATCTAACCACTTAACGATTCACGTACTGTGTTTAAACAAAACAGGACGTTTACTCATTGTTACAACTAATAGACAGAATACCATGCTGCCAAGGGAAAAACTTGAGTGACAATATTGCACTATTCCCCCAGCAAACTTTAAGGTGCTACTTTTGTGATCGACAATGATGGCACTGTATGTGTCCATTCAAACAAATACCAGCGCTTCCTTAATTTAACAGCAAGATCTGACTGCTGCAGGCCGTGTCAAATTCAAGCATCCAATGTGAAAAGAAAGAGAAAATTATACATCAGAACAATACTTTTTCATCACCTAATGTAATTATAACAATGATGGTGTTGCACATTTTTCTTTTTAATTTCGTTCTATTACAAATTATATTAGGGACATTGGTATTGTAATATGCATAATACAGTGAAGTGTTGCTAAATCAAACCATCTTTAGCGTCAACCTTTACTACTACGACTTCTAATTGGCTGCATGTAGTACTCCTGCATCTAGAAATAGCGAAAGTCAACATATTAAAGGAATCATTTTAACTTATCATTGACATGATCGTTCAACTAAATATTTCACAGTGTATCTTTTAAATATGGCTTATTGACATCACATACATAGTGATGTTTCTAACCCATCATGTAGGCTAAGTTACACATGTATGAGTTCTAATGATTCTGACGGATATATTTTGTTTGAATTATGTCCTGCACATAAATATTGCAATTTACTTACAAGTGAGCGCACGCCACCATTTTGAAAAAAAAATTGCCCTGAGTTTGTCTTCAGGTACACATGAGGAAATATGTTTTGTGTGTTGGAATCATGGCAGCTCCCTGGGCGTGAAAACAAAGGGAATAACCAATGACATTTCAGCATTCACCAAACCCCGGCGTGAATGTAGAGGCAGTTGTATCACCGAACTGTTTGCCACGAACACAGCAAGAAAAGTAATTTTAACGCTTTATTGGCAAGTGCAAAGTGCACAGAAAAAAAGCACTGGTTTATTTTTGTTGAAAGTTCCAATATACATCTTTCTTGTCCACTACAAATCAGCGTGTGCCTGCCGCCTTGTCAAAGCTTTCATATCTTATATGCATATAAGACAAAGGCCGTCCCATTGACACGCGCTCCAGGTGGTGGTGGTAGGCGAGGGTAGGGTCTGCACTGCGCGTTTTTCGCAAGGCATCTGTTTCATACGCCTGTGTCTCAAATGGTCTAGTAATGAGCTTTACTATGAGTTGTAGGGTAGCATGGGGTAATATGCCCCCCCCCCCCAGGAATTCCTCTTGGAAAGCAAAACGTACATTTATACAGATATAAATAACTAGCCTGTTAAATTTCTTTTGCAGTAAAGACTTAAAGAATTTGGGCCAACGGGCTGATATATTTTACATTTTTCTACAAAAGCGAAAATTACAAACATGCCCACATGTCCCTACATTTTAACGTATAGGTAATATGAGCAAAGCCAAAAGGTAATATGAGTTCCTGCTATTCTAAGTGGGATTTAATAAAAGTACATAAGTTTTTACTCAAAGGACTTGAAGGGAGTAATCAATAGCTTCATATTTTGCCCTTCATTTGATTGTCTCGGGAATTGTACATCAGGTTAAAAGAAAATTCAAAAATCTTATAAAGTATTGACACAAAGATGCTGATATTATCCCACAGAGGGGGTAGGGGATATGAGTATAGCTGATACCTGCCATTAGTTTATACAGAGGTTAATAATGGGCACCCAGATGCTCATGTTACCCGCATATCAATAGATACTTATCTTTAGGTCCAAAGTTTTTGACAAAATACAGCAGGTGCTTCACATGTTGGTCACATGCTATGTTATTTCAAAATATATCTTTTTTCTTGTATCTTGTAAGGTGGGGGGTACTCATATTACCCCTGTGCCCATATTCCCCCGTGTTACCCAAACATTTAAAGTGTATATGTCAACACACACACTTTTCTGTTTTTCCTAAAATTCTTTCTTTTTTTCTTTTTCTCTTTCTTTCTCTCTTTCTTCTTTACCAGTGAATTTGTCCGACATTTTTTTCTCTGACACTATTATACATAAAAACTCCAAACTTGGCATGAATGTACCTCCATACAAGGAGTAGGGCTTTTTTTAATGCAGAAGAATGAAGATGTTTAAAATTATGCAAATTAGGGACATTTGAAATTTTAAATCTTGAATATCTTCAAAAGTATAATAGATAGAGATGTGATTTCATTTTCTACTAAGGGGCTATTGACCATTGCGCATGTAATGAATCTAAAACAAACGTTGTAGCAATTTAAATTATGCTAATTAGCAGCATTTGAAATTCTAAAACTTGAATATCTTCAAAACTGTTATAGATACAGATGTCATTTCAACTTGTACTAGGGGATTATTGACCATTGTGCATGTAATGAATCTAAAACAAAAGTTGCAGCAATTTAAATTATGTTAACTATCAATATTCGAAATTTTCTTCTTTCTTCTAAATCTTGAGTATCTTCAACACTATATCAGATAGAGATGACATTTAAACTTCTACTAAGGGGTTGTTGACCATTGCACACCTAATGAATTAAAAACAAAAGTCGTAGCAATTCAAATAATGCTGAGTAGCACCATTAGATAATTTAAATCTTGTGTAACTTCAGAACTATGATAGATAGAGATGCCATTCCAACTTCTATTCCTACATTATGATATAGTTGTACATTGCCATACCAGTATGCCTTGAAGACACACACACACTGATTTGCTGTGCAGCAAATCATCTTTTCTAGTTTCTTTCTTTTTTTCTTCTTTCTTCTTTACCAGCGAATTTGACAGATAGTTTTCTCTGATACTAATATACATAGAAACTCCAAACTTGGCATAATTTTACCTCCATACAAGAAGTGGGGCCTTTTTATACAGAAGAATGAAGGTGTTAAACATTATGCAAATTAGGGGCATTTGAACTTTTAAATCTTGAATATCTTCAAAAGTGTAATAGATAGCGATATCATTCCAATTTCTACTAGGGGTTATTGAGCAGTGCGCATGTAATGAATCTAGAACAAAAGTTGTAGCAATTTAAATTATGCTAATTAGCAGCATTTAAAATTTTAAAACTTGAATATCTTCAAAACTATTATACATTGATGTCATTTCAACTTCTACAGGGGGGAGGGGGTGGGAGTGTTGACCATTGCGCACCTAATGAATTAAAAACAAAAGTTGAATCTAGAACAAAAGTTGTAGCAATTTAAATTATGCTAATTAGCAGCATTTAAAATTTTAAAACTTGAATATCTTCAAAACTATTATACATTGATGTCATTTCAACTTCTACAGGGGGGAGGGGGTGGGACTGTTGACCATTGCGCACCTAATGAATTAAAAACAAAAGTTGTAGCAATTTAAATTATGCAAAGTAGCACCATTAGAAATTTTAAATCTTGAATAACTTCAAAGCTTTAATAGATACAGATGCCATTCCAAATTCTACTCCTGTCTTATGGAATAGTTGTATATTGCGGTACCAATATGCTTAGAAGACACACACACACTGATTTGCCATACAGTAAATCATCTTTTCTAGTTATAATTGCTCTTATATTGACAAAATAAATAAAGCTCAGAACTAGGTATACCTCTTAAAGAAGCCGAATATATGGGGTTTTAAAAGTTGGTTTGAAATGAATTTTGACCTCTGAAGGATGCTTATCTTCATCATTCAATCGAGGAGGCGAAGAACAAGTGCGGGACTTATTTAACGCAGAATGGGAACGCTAGGATATAGGCAGCAGAGGTTTGACCAGTACACGGCGCTCTAGTACGGGCACGTAGACAGTACGGTAGCTTATACATGTACCGTGTATACAAAGATGACGATGATGAAGAAGCAGAGGCGTATGGGTGGCATATAGGCCTAGGTCAGGCTAAACCCTGGTGAAAGTATTGGTGAAGTTTGGCTCCAAGCCTGAACACAGATCTCTTGTATCTCAGGGACAACGTGTAGTTACCACTAAGTTTTACAAGTATCAAGATTTCTGGGAAATATTTTGTGGAAGTAACCCTACTCCATTGATATCCCAGTAGAAAATTATAGCTTCCCATACAAAGTTATTTCATTCACCGATTAATAACTTTTATATACTGTCTGGATGAATATTGCATTTCACTGTTTAATTTGCGTTTCCGATGCAAATAAAACCATAACAAATTTTTATTTTCATAATGATATCAGTTTATTTATATTCTCATTTGATATTTGGGACCGCATTAGAGGGAAGGCAGGCCGCGTAGCGGACTGGTCTTCAACAGAAGAGTAAGATTATGTACCGAATTTCGCCTGAGGTGGATCTTTAGCCTGGGAGGGCTCGTGTCGGGTCTGGCCCTTACGCGCTTGATACCCCTCTCAGCTATTGGGGCTACTTGCAGGAGACAGGAGAGGATATGTGGTGCAGGAAGATGTATCTTGAGGCAGTTAAAGAACGGACGAAGTGGGTGCTAGACTTCGACA
Source organism: Hermodice carunculata (assembly GCA_964020975.1). Lineage (NCBI taxonomy): Eukaryota > Metazoa > Annelida > Polychaeta > Eunicida > Amphinomidae > Hermodice > Hermodice carunculata. The sequence goes on along the minus strand of OZ026629.1, from coordinate 96,378 downwards.
AGTTTGGAGAAAGGTAGGTTTATGACCTGAAGGGGCCAGATGAGGTTGATATTGCATAGAAGACAAATGCTTGCCGTGGCAGGAGAGCACGAGGATGAGTGGAAAAGAGGGGTTGAAGAGAAGAGCACATTGAAACTTACCAAGCATTAAAGAAGCCAGTGAAGGGGAGGTGTTGGCACGTAAGGAAGGCTTCAATATTACTATTCTAAGGGAGAGCAGGGGTAGTTAATATTGAGAAGCGGAAGCAAAAATGGACAGAGGGAAGTGATGGGAAGTGCAAAATATGCAAAGAAAATGTAGACCAAACTGTGGACCATTTGCTGTTATGGTGTTCAGAATACCACTATTACCAGGACTTCAGAGATTGTTTGAGGGTTGGGCTGAAAAAGATAAGGCATGTAGGAACATAGAACAAGTTCGAAATATGGCAGAAAGTAGTGATAGATTAGCGTGGATTATGGGGCTGAAGGGGGGATTCGAAGTAGAACAAGGGTAGACTTAGGGCAGGGCTTCCTGCTGGAGTGCTGGGAAAGGAGATGTAGTGTGTTGGGTTTTAGGGACACGGAAGCCAGTGTGGCTGTGCAACTACAGGAATTCCAGGGAAGGCAGAAGGTAGCCCTTGTAAGGGCTTCCGTGACTCTGGTTGTGTCAACACAGACTAGGGCTATGGGTATGCCGAGTGTGAGATGCAACAGCGGGAAAGTTGTTTGTCTTTTTAAAGGCTTCCTCGTCACAGGACTGCGGCGAACAAGCGGCACGCCATAGAGAGAGTATTATTAAACCAACAATTACCTCAAACAACTGAGTTTCTATTAAAGTTTGGAGGCATTTCAGATGTATTCCCTCTGGTTTAAGTCTCCTTTGATTACCCAGTCCACAGTTTTTCAAGACTCTGACCCCGCCCATTTTGCCTAATCAGCGCATTGAAAAACTGCTGATTTTAAACATGTTTTCCAAACAGGTCGATCTTGTGCAGATTTCTTATTCGAAATTAGCGACACAGCGTCAAGACAGACGTGAAGATCCATCCGGGCGCTTTTGCGTGAGTGGATGCCATCAGGACAACGATTAGCGTTTTCATACATCGCATCATGGAAACATACATTATTTCACGGATTACGTGAATGCAGTAACCATAGAAAGACCACTTATTCAGGAGTAAACAAATATCAAACTGACGTAAAATGAAATTCTTGAGCAAATGGGGATGGATGTGTATTTTAGCTGATTTGGTCAGATGCACATCCGCGCCTGAAAAGAATAAAAGTAAAATCTGTGGACACGGGGCATTGGCTCAAATCCGCCTTGGTCTCGGCCACCAGTGAAGACGCGAATGCGAACGTTGACTGTAATAAATCAACAGGCACATGTCCAAATGAACTGTAAACGTCAACGTTCTGGCTTGGGTCAAACCAACAAGGCTATCTATTCTCCTTGGTCAAACCCACTCGGCTTCTAATATCATATGCGTCCATACGTATGCTGTGTTGTCGATTAAGCCTAGAAATCTGCTCTCTCAGAAACTGAGTTAAACGTGTCATGGTGTGTAATAATAAAGTACTTCAAGAAGCAGTGCCTTCAATAATAAATAAGCTGTAGGGATGCTACATCAAAGCTCTGTACCCAGTTGTAATATATATATATATATATATATATATATATATATTTATTACATACGTATATATATCTCCATGTGTGTGTTCGTATATGTGTGTGTGTGTGTGTGTGTGTGTGTGTGTGTGTGTGTGTGTGTGTGTCAATCCCGACAGATGACCACATACCTAAAACTAATTACCATGGACCTTTTATTGGGACAACCTAGTTTTAATAGAAATACTATCTTCCATTTCTTAAAACGACAATTAGGCCAGTGGCCAAGGCCCAAAACTATTCGGATACGCCTCCCCAAGGTAGAACAAACTACAATCCATTTTTTTTTAAATTATTCAATTTGACATTAAAAAATAGTGGTTGTAGTCGTTCATTTGGTGGGAGATATGTTTCATAGACACAAATAAGAAGAATCGGCTGGTGCATATTGTCAAAAATCCAAATACCGATTTTTTGGAGAAAACCTGACCAAAACAATTTCAGGAAACACTAAACATGGTTGAAACTAAAGTAAATTAATCAGAAAATCTGCATGATTTATACGAGTTACATTGTTTGACTCCTTCATGTAAAAATCGTGAAAAATCTAGTAAATTCGGGCATTTTTTTTTCAGTTTTGACTTTTTGGTACACATAAAATACAGCATAAAGAAATTATTGGCAAACATACGCTTCTTTGGTACGAAAAACTTTCAAATCAACCCGGATTGATAGCTATATGCCAAAAAATGCCGTGTGTTTTATGATCGAACGAAAGCATTACGATAGTCAATGTGTCCCATGGTGCCGGATTAGAAGTTTGTGTATATATGTATGTGAGTATGTATGCATGTATGTATGTATGTACGTACGTACGTACGTACGTATGTATGTATGTATGTATGTACGTACAAAAATACATGCATATATATATATATGTATGTATATATATATATATATATATATATATATATATATATATATAACTATTCACAAGTTAAAACTATGTAAGGAGTCAAACTATGTAACTGATAAAAATCATTCAGATTTTATGATTAATTTACTTTAGTTTTAACAATGTTTGGTATTTACTGAATATATTTTGGGTCAGTTATTCTCCAAAATTCAGTATTTGGATTTTGGACAATATACACAGGGCGATTCTTCTTATTTGTGGCTGTGAAACATATCTGCCCCAAAATGAACGACCACAACCACCATTTTTAATGTCAAATTGAATGATCTTTTTTTCAAAAAATGGATTGTCGTTTGTTCTACCGTGAGGAGGAATACCCGAACAGTTTGGGGCTTTGGCCTCTAGCCTATAGAGGTAGAAATATCATTCAATGTACCATTCCAACTTCAATTTAAAGGTTCGTGCTATAAAAACATCCAATGATTCACAAGTAAAAGCTATAGAATCTCAACTTGTGCTGATTAGGGGAAATTGAAAAGTTTAAATGTTGAATATTTTCAAAATGGTTATAGATAGAGGTGTCATTCCAACTTCAACATACAGGTTTGTGCTGCAGGCGCATCCAATGAGCAACAAACGAAAGTTGCAGAATTCTACTTTATGTTAATTAGGGGCACTTGAAAAGTTCAAATATTGAAAATCTTCAAATCTACTGTAGGTAGAGATGTCATTCAATTATGATCCACAATGAAAAAATTGTAGGATTTTAGTTTATTTAAATTAGGGGCAGTTGACAATTTTAAGTGTTGAACATTCTCAAAATTATTTTAGGTAGACGTACAATTCCAACTTCAATTTATAGGTTTGTGCTATAAAAACATCCAATGATTCACAAGTTAAAGCTATTTAATTCCAATTTGTGGTAATTAGGGGCAATTGAAAAGTTTAAATGTTGAATATTTTCGAAACTGTTAGTTATAGTTAGAGGTGCCATTCCAACTTTAACATATAGGATGTGGTGTAGGCGCATCTAATGAGCCGCAAACGAAAGTTGTAGAATTCTACTTTATGCTAATTAGGGGCACTTGAAAAGTTGAGATGTTGAAAATCTTCAAATTTATTATAGGTAGATATATCATTCAGTAATGATCCACAATCAAAAGTTATAAAATTTTAGTTTATGCAAATTAGGGGAACTTGAAAAGTTTAAGTGTAGAGTATCTTCAAAATTATTGTGGGTAGATGTACCATTCCAACTTCAATTTTTAGGTTTGTGTTTTAAAAACATCCAAATGAACATCAAATAAAAGCTGTAGACTTTAAATTTTTGCTTATTAGGGGCAATTGAAAAGTTTACATGTTAAATATCTTCAAAAGTGTGATAGGTAGAGCTTCCATTCCAACTTCAACATATAGGCGAATCCAATGTTGCCTCCAAAGCAGACCCAAGCTACGTATTTTGTCTGCTCCGCTAGAGTAGTAACACGAAACTTGGTCTGCTTTGCAGGCAAATCCAATGAGTCACAAACAAAAGTTGTAGAATTTTACTTAATGCTAATTATGGGGCACTTGAAACGTTTCAATGTTGAAAAAAAAAATCTTCAAATCTATTATAGTCAGCTATACCATTTCATAATAATCCACTATCAAAAATTGTAGAATTTTAGTCTATGTGGATTAGGGGAACTTATAAAGTTTAGATGTTGAAAGTCTTCTCAATTATTAAAGATAGAGGTACCATTCAATCTTTAATAATCTTCATAGGTTTCTGCTATTGGTACAATGGATCACAAAGTTGTAGTATTTTAATTTTCGCTAATTTGGGGGCATATGAAAAGTTTAAATGTTTACAATCTTCAATTATTAACGGTAGAAGTACCACTCTAACATTAATTCACAGGTTTGTGTCATAGGTGTATCTAATAACCAACCAAAAGTTTTAGAAAATTAATTTATGCAAATTAGGGACACTTGAAAACTTAAAAGGAGATAGAGGTGTCTGTTACTTCTTCAGTTGTTATGTTTGTGCTACAGTTTTAGCCATACTTGTATTTTGAATGTCTGCTGAGGGCTTACTTTACATTAATCTATGGAACAATGTGCAATTAATTCGTATTTCAAGTAAAGTTATGTGCATAAATCCATCATTTTAAATACCATTGGTGTCATTCTCATATGCTTTGCTGCAGGTGCAGCCTATGGACATAAAAGTTAAGATTGCAGGATTTTAATTTATGAAAGCATTGAGCGCACACAGATTTTTTGAAGCAAATCTTCTTTTCTAGTATCCACGTGTTTTGGAGGAGACAATCCATACCGCACATAGTTACAGATACATCTGTTCACAGCAACCAATTTTTGATGTAAATTGTACGAGTTTTGTGGATCTTGACTTCAGACTCCAAATGTTTTTTTTCATTGCTTTTAATCATAATGACAAGGACTGCTGTTTTGTATACTTAAAACCGCGATATGCCCCTGAATGGGTTTCGCCGCAGCATTAGGATTTTTTTTCGGTTTTTATATTTTTTTAAATTTTTTTTTTATTTATTTTTTTAAATATCATCATCATCATCATCATCATCATCATCATCATCATCATCATCATCATCATCATCATCATTATCATTATTATTATTATTATTATTATTATTATTATTATTATGTACGTTAACCATACCTATGTGGGCCGCCACATCTGGGGCAGATAAAGTGTGTGGTGCGACAGCGGTTAATTATAGCTGCACGACGTTGTAAATTTTGTTTGGCATTTGCCACGGCTGTGCAAAGATGAATATTGCGACTGATAAACACGTTTTTTTGTGACGATCAAATAGCCATATATACGTTTACTAAAACGTTTTACCTGCTTGACCCTTTAATTGTGATTTGACATCATCAGCGATTTCTTTTTCATTAACCTTATGCAGCATATAGACTACGGCCATCTATATTTCGGTATTCTCTGGTCAATTGCCAAGACCCTATTATGTAACATACAAAATAATTATGGCAATTGAGCAGTCTTTCTTGAAAAAAAAAAAAAAAAGTGTGGCACAACCCAGAGTACCGTAAGGTGTGAGAGTGGAGGTATACCACCATGGTTAGAGTTCAGATTCTCTGCGATTTTGGTAACAGTATTAACCCCCTTTTAGATTGGGTTGTTTTTGTCTTTGTCTCTTTGGTGGGACGCTCAACATATTATATCTATTCAGTATGTTGTAATCGAAGAAGGGTTTTAACTTGGCCCTGTTTTGTTTTGTTTTGTTTTGTTTTGTTTTAATGGCAAACAAGCCAGTAAGAACATCGCCTGCCTGAGATTCAGAATGGAGCTATCTTCCCGCCAGCGGAATAGCCCCAAGCCTCCATGATATTTTTGTTTCTTATCTCACATTAGTGAGATCCAGTAGGTTTCAAATGTATATAATGTGCCCAGCTAGATGGGTATTGCTCCTCCGAGAGGCGTCATATCATCAGTGCACAGGCGTTTGACATCCAGCCAGTGAAGTGCCCTGTCCCTTCCACCTCTATAGAATATATATTCTATAGAGGTGGAAGGGACAGGGCACTTCACTGGCTGGATGTCAAACGCCTGTGCATCAGTGTAACATCGTTCATTATGTGCCTGCAAACATGCCAGAGTGAAGCCAGCAGACAATAATCTAGCAGACGATAAGCCAGCAGACATTAAGAAAAGTGATCGGTTAGTTATGGCAACTGTAGGGTTATTGTCTGCTGGCGAGTGCAGCCAGCAGACAATTACTTCAAACTTAGCAGACCATCAGGAAAGTGAGTCAGAGCTATGGTTGCAATGCATAGCTAACATACTCTCCTACCAAACTGATGAAAATTTAACTATATTTCGTTTCATCCAAAGTAGGCGTTATTTTTTTGTCGACTAGCAACAAATTTCGTCCAGTTACCGTCTTGAGATGTACCACCATCTCGAGGGCAATCTGAAAATCTATTTTAAAACCGACCCAGCGTGGAAGTGTCCAGATTGAGCCTCTAGGTGCAGCCTGCCCGCGTATACATTTACATATTACTCTTAATTATAGGTTATCGGATTCGCAAGGGCCAATAGTTGATTTATGGGAGCATTTTTGCTCACGCTTTAGCAGTGCCCTTCTCATGTGAACATGCCACGATAAATCAACTATTGGGCCGCAGCCAATCCGATGGCGATAACTTGTTTATTTCCCCGTACATCTCATGGAGCTTTGGTTTATAAAAACAAAAGTGAAACTGAAGGTGGTAATTGAAGGTGAGCAAATCGACGCACTCAAATCTGAAGTTAGGTCTGTTCTTTCAGACAAAACACTTGTTTTCAACAATTGTACCTTTAACCTCAGCAAATGACATTGATTATGACACATTATCCATGTAAAAAAGTGTCCGGAATTGTGTACTTTGGATCGTTAATCAACTGGTAATAGAATAACTACCATTGAACACGTTTGATAGAAAATAGGTGAGCATGTTTGTTTGCGAGAGAGAGAGAGAGAGAGAGAGAGAGAGAGAGAGAGAGAGAGAGAGAGAGAGAGAGAGAGAGAGAGAGAGAGAGAGAGAGAGAGAGAGAGAGAGTGAGTTTATATCATTTTTTGTCTGTGGTAATTTATTTCAAGTTTGTTACAATGTTGCTATGTCCATGAATGAACGCAGGGTTGGGTCAGTTTGAGCACGTGCCCACCACTGAATAATACAAATCTTTTGAAAACGCTTTGTTTGTATCGTACTTTTGACAGCTGTCAATCAGATTACTTAAGGGGCTCCAGACAGTCCCCGATATCGGGATTGTCTGGGGCACTGAACATCAAATCGTTTTTGCCACAAGGGGAAATGAAAATGCATAAACGGTTTTGATCCATTTTGGATCAAAACCATGTGAATGAGAGTTCGGGCAAAGGGGGGCCATTTATAGACAAAAATATGATACGGTGTCCTTTTTATCAAAACATAGTTTATTGAATTATATGTGCCTATCTTTCAAAGTTTTGCAATAATTTCAGTGTGAAAAATTCCCTTGCCACGATACAGGTAGACTACAGACCTATCAAAATTTAAGTGATACCTATGGCTGTTTTTTTTTCTTAGGAGGTTCGCTTTGTCCGGGTTTACAAAATCCATCTTTTGTCATTTTCTTCTGGTCACATACTGCATGGGGTCAATTTAGTGGGCCTACAAACAAGCAAAAATGATTTGCTTATTTTTTGCTCACTTTACATGTGTGACGATCCCCCGTCCGCGACATCGTAAATTTTAATGACATTCAGGTCCATATTTTGATAACAATTCACATGTAAAGCGTTCTTAATAATCAATTTTTACATTTCTCAAAGACACAAACATACAAACTTATGATTTGCACAAACATATAAACTTATGATTTGGATATAAAACAAGACAAAATTTGTTGATGAAACTCTCAATTTTTTAATGAAAATCGTCAGTATTATAAGCTAGGTTATTCCACATAACAGAAACCCGATGTCTGAAAGAAATGGTACTGAACCAAGGTTGTAGATATTATACATAGAAAACAATCGAGGTTGAGTTTAAGTCTTCTAAACCAGTATTTTGACATTTGTGTAAAAATTGAGTTTTAAATAGTGGGTATTATCCCTGTTCACTTAAAACAGCAAAATCGCTTGCCTTTTTGTTCACACCCAGACAAAATTTGAAATAACGCAGGTGTAACTTTTCAAAAGGACAATTAGTATGATTAGAAATATCACTAGGGCAACATTTTACGGGTTTCATTTATGGACCCCATACATGCTTCACATGCAAAAGTATACCGGGACAGCAAGTTTTTTTTGTTTTTGTTTTGTTTTTGTTTTGTTATGTTTTTTCTTTTTTGTTTTTTTTGTTTTCGAAAACAGTTAATGCAATTGAAATACCCAATCCATTGTTTCATACAAATAATTTGTTTCAATTCCTTCGTGGCCTTTTCACACAAATGTTGTACAGTAAGATTGGAAGATTCGTTGGCCCTTATTTGAATTTCAAGACAACAGTAATGATTTACTTCATAAGTTTCATCTCCCAGAGTATATTGTCGCTTCAATCTCCTGCGGGCTTTGTTACCAACGAGCATATTGGTAATTTATATCTTAATTCCAATATATATAGTAATGCAGTAGTCCTGCAATCGATCTAAACATATTTGCAGACCTGGTTAACTTTCTGCTATAACAGAACTAAACCGTCCGTATATATAATAGACAGTTACGTTTTTTCGTTGTAAAGTTGAAAAGGGGAACAATTACCATCAAATATATCAAGCAAATGGTGAATAAAAGTGTTGACAAGTGTTAAACTCGGTGAGTGAAAACAAACAAACAAACAAACAAACAAACGTACAAAACAAAACAAAACACCCTCTCAATACTTTAATTTTTCACAATTCACGTCCATGGTACCACAGAATGCGCCTAATATGTTTAGGCCTAATAAGCCACAATTTCTACGTCTCCCAGTTTCAACAGCCTGGAATAAAAAAATTAAAAAAACAGAAAGACAATTGAAACAAATATCCCCCCCCCCCCTTGGATAATTTAATGATTTTTTGAAAAAAAACGCTTGCTAGGTCTGGGAACATAAATAATTCCAAGATCTCTATGTGGCTAGAACGACACACAATATTTCTGACAAGTCTGTATGTAGGCATGCACAAATCCTTCCGCGACGTTTGACGGGCATGTAGGCGTAAACAAAGCCATCCGGTAACATACCTAAACAAATCCATCCGCTAAGTCGGGAAGAGAGGGGGGGGGGGGGCGGTTCTAAAGAGTGCTACCAAAAATTACGCAAAAATTCACATAAAAGTCAAAAGAAAAACCACAGACCTGCAATACTTCCATATTTGACTACCTGGGACCCTTGATGGGTCAATGTTGACAATTTGGCCGCACAGGGCAGGGTGCAAGGAGTCCATATCCAGTCCCAAATTGGCGGCACTCTTCCCAGTATTTCCTCTATACCCTTATGAAGGTGGGGTAAATGGAGTCATTTGTCGCTCTTTGTGTATTTTGATTAGGTTCCTTTTGAAAACCAGCTTCCTTTGAAGATAGTTCAACTTTTTATGAAACTTTTAATGTGTTCATTTGAAGGCCGTCTGAGTGGCGTCAACCCTGACGACGTTACTGCGATATCTAAAAAATTATTGACCGCAGCTTTACCAAATTTTTGCAAGACATGCATTTAATTATAGAATCAGGTTCCTATTTTGCTTCCTCTTTGAATTCATTTCTTTTATGAAATTTTTAAGTATTTATTTCAAGGCCGTCTGAGAGGCGCACAAGGGGTCGACGTCATCGTGATATTTCAACAAGGATGCCTTACAATATATTATCAGAGATGCACATCATAATGGACCACGTTCCTATTGAAAACCAGCTTCCTCTTATTATTTTTAAAATCATGAAACTTTTGATAATTTTATTGAAGGCCGTCTGAGTGGCACACAAATGAGCAATTTTGTTACCATAATATCTAAAGAAGGATCCATTACAACTTCATCAAATTTTTGGGGCAGTTACATTGTATTATGGCACCTGTTAAGTCTTAAAAAAGAAAAAAAAATTGAGGAGGGAAACTGTGGGCGTGCCGAAGGTAATCCGTTCTCTGAACGCTATTTTGATATTTCATGTTGTTCCTGTTTGTCACAGTGTTTTGGCAGGGGTATTAAGAAGCAAAGATATCACTTTGTCACACGTATGTACAGTATTCACTTAGATCAAAAGTTTAATGATAAAGGAATAGGAGAAAGAAAAACCAGAACTTTATAAGATTATTGTTTTTTTTTCAACACAAGAGGAAGAAACTGATTTTCAGATTAATTTGAAGATTGATAGTGTTTCATTTCAAGCTCTATACTGACTTATGTCGAATATAAGGTACAAAGTGGACTCAGTTACGTGTTTTGGAGAATATTGTAAACACTAATGGTAACATTATTTTTAAAAAAATCATATTTGACCTAAAGTTGTGTGCTGAATAATATGAGAAAAAAAACATATCTGAAAAATAAGAATTTCCATTCTAGTACACCTCAGACATACCATCTTAATATGACAGAATGCTGGTTGGTACCCGGGGGAACTGCGGGTGGGGTGGGGGTGGGGGGTCGTCCGGCCAAGTTGGAAACCTCCATGAACACGCCCTCAATCTTAATGCCGCGTGTACAGCTAAACACAAAACACCTGTGTTTCTAGGGCTTGGTAACTTTGCACATTATTTGCATACAGACAATCACTGTTTTTACCTTGTCGCAAAAAGTACGTACAATGTACGTATATATATATATATATATATGTCAGATAAAAGAGGATGCACAAAATTCCTCTTTTTGCATTGTGTTAGGAAGAAGGTGGTGTAACTTTTTTGCAGAGAAACTGACTACAGAATGGATATTGAAAAAAATTATTATGATCATTAATTGTGGAATAAACGCATGAATTTTATGTTTAAATAAATTAATAAAACATACACAAATTATAAACTATCAATAAATGTGTCTTCTTTAATTTGCTCTTTGTGGTTTAAAATTAAAAGGCTTGTGCCTGAATGCCATATCATTAAGTTGCATTCTTAGTAATACCGGATCGGTTCTTCAGGGGCTCCAGTTTCTCGCTTTGGAGGGATATCTCCCTCTTTTTCTTTTTTTTTTTTTGAACGAAGTATCTCTCTCTTTCTCTCTCTCTCTCTCTCTCTCTCTCTCTCTCTCTCTCTCTCTCTCTCTCTCTCTCTCTCTCTCTCTCTCTCTCTCTCTCTCTCTCTCTCGCTTTTTACTAAATGTCTCCAGCGTTTCACGCATTTATAAATTGTACTTTTTTCAAAGAAAATTGAAACTGGAGAAGTCTTAAATAACCCAAAATGCAGGGTATGAGGTGCAAAATTTCTCAGTGTCCGAGAATTCTCTAATGTATAAAAACATGGATGTATAGATGGATGAATGAATGAACTTTATTGTAGTTTTTCAAATAAAGATGGGGTATTTTTCAGACGGCGAGACAATACAATACAATATTAAAATATATGTGATACAAACATGACAATGTTACAAGCCATGCAATACAACATATACGATACAATTCAGAGTGACAAGGATAAGAACAAAAAAAATGTGTCAATACAAGGTAAGATGCACATGTGCCATTATAAGGACCAGATCGCACCTTGAATTTCAACCCACAAAAAAAAGTTCCAACGATACCTATTCGAATTTTCCACATCCTCGCATAACTTATGGACTTCATAGGCCTATAAGTAACTAACAATTAGTCTCATAGCCTCATAAAATGTTTCGATGCCCTGGCTCAATTAGGCTTCAACACATCTCAACACAAGATTTTATGACACTATCAACCAATTGACTCTCGGCTTGTGCACGCACATTAAACTTTAAAGGCGAGCATAACATGTTGTTTTGTGGTTTAACATATTTTCAGACTGTCCGCCAGATGGTGGAACGTCCCAAGGATGAAATTGATCGCCAGCAGACAATAAAAAAAATCACATTTACTTTGAATAAAACAAGATATAGTGAATTTTATTATCTGTTTGGTCTTAAATTATAAAGGTGACTCTCTTCTCTGATAAACTGGAAGTCATTGTCTGCTAGCTTCACACTTCAGCAGACCGATAGGTTATTATAAAGGCGACTCATCTTCTCTGATAAACTGGAAGTTATTGTCTGCTAGCTTCACAAGCCAGCTAGCTTCACACGCCAGCAGACAATAACCCTATATCTGCCATATATGATCGATCACTTTTCTTATTGTCTGCTGGCTTATCGTCTGCTAAGTTATTGTCTGCTGGCTTCACACTGGCTGCAAGAAGACCAAGACTTGACTCACATACACGCTCTCTAGGGGCCAGGTGAAACAATACATCAAGACAGGGTGCACACATGGACGTGCATGTCCACGAGTACATATAATGTAAACGTAAAATACATAATTACAGATATTAAGAAGTAAAACATAAAAACAAAAAGCAAACAATAAACCCCCACTCTGCTTTACATAATGTACAATTCCTGTTATATTTGCAGGGGGCATTCCAGCATGAAATGTATCTAACCCCCACTACCTCTTTATTTAATGTTTTGCAATGTTGACACTTTCTGTCCTATCTTGGAACGTATGGTCTCTCGTATCTACCCTTCTCTACCTCAAGCTCGTGAGCACTCACCTGAAACTTTGTCAGTGCCACACTGTGTTCTTTTCTGTACACAATGTCCAAATAATTTTTATATATAATTTAAATTTTACTTTTCTGTATGTGCACAGTTTACATTCCCGTTGTAAATTTCGACCTATTTGTATTTCCCAAAAATTGAAAAAGTTATCTTTCAATTTGTTTCTAATATTGCTTATTTCTCGGTTTGTAAACAAATCTTGTGGATTTATTTTCAATTTCTCACAGCATTCATCAATAAATGTTATGTACGACGAGTTTCCATCATTATTTAGAAATATTGATTCCCTCCTGACACCTTGTAAGAGTTAATTGTTTGTTTCCTCTAACTGTTTTTGTTTTTTGTTTTATTTTTGTTTTTTGTTTTTTTGTTTTTTGTCGTATTTCAACATCGAGAAAACAATATTAATACCCAGTGGGTACCTCCCTACTTCTCCCATTACAGCTGCATTGGTTGTTTTTCTATTCACTCCCAGTACGTATTTCAAAAAAGAAAAAAAAAAAAAAAACAGTTTTCATATTTTTAGCTGGATACATGTCATATATATTTCGTCCAATCATGATCTTGCATTTTTTTCTGGTGTTCCTGCATGGTTATGAAAATTCACTCGTTCGCATAGTCCGCAGCGCCGTCTGGGCAAGGTTGAGGTACTAAGCGAGATCTCGCGAGAGATGGACCTCGGAGGTGTAAACACTATGGCGGAGAACATAAGCGTGTCAACATGGGCTTTTTGCCCTATATTTAAACCTACTTTACATGTACATTGAATGTATACAAAGATGTATGTTTTACACTTTTTAATACAAATTTTGTAGTATGATATATTAGTATGTGTTTATATTGATAGGAAAACATTTATAATTTTATTTTGTAGGTATTTACTTAGTCTTATTCAAACTTAGGCAGCATATTTTGTCACTTGACAACTTTCATAAACTCCTTCATACAAATTTGTAATAAGTCATGCATTGTAAATGGTTCACTTTTCAGGTCTTGAGATTTATGAAAAGTGATTTGTCTGTGATGTAGTTATTTAGAATACTATCTATCACATAGATAGTGGGCACAATGGTGGCCATGAAACTGTGGTGTGATGTTTACAGTTTCCACATTTGATATATATTTAAATGCGATCTTGTTTATTACTAAGCAGTTCACAATTTCAATGCAGTATACATGTTCTTAGGGTGACTTTGTCAAACTCAGGCTCCCAGAACCAAAGAATTGCATGCATTTCTTGTGGTCATTTGTGAAAGGTATGACAATTTATTTATTTCTGTGATGCAACTGTATTTAATAAATTTATATTTGTAGAATATCCTGTTTTGTTCATTATTACTTGTTAAATCCATTTCCTGGAGAATGCAATCAAGTTCTACAGTGGAACCTCATTAATTTAAACTTATATATTTGGTTCCCCAGTGAACTGTTCCAGTAAGTGAGGCATTTGGGTAACTGAATTATTATTGCTTGGAATGACCAAATCTGTTCCCAAGGACGTGTGTTCAGAACATGAACATTTGGATTAATGAGGTCCCACTTAATTGTGTAGTATATATATATATATATATATACACATGACCATATAAGGAGAGAGAGATCAGGATACCTCTTATGCATACAGAGATGCCAACCATTGTCCACTCTGCAAAAGAACAAAAATGTTGATTTCCAGTGCCTGTATCAAATATAGATGGTTATGTACACACAATGAGTCCATCTGCAGGTCCAGTATAAGTATTTCATTTCTCACACAATTTTTGCATGTTTATATAGGCTATAATATACATAAATATTTCATGTTTTTCAATTTGAGAGTTTCTGGTGATGTCATAATAAATTTCTGCTCTCAGTGAGTCCATGTACAGCTTCTGTATATTTGATTTCTCTCACAATTTCTGCATGTTAATATAGACTATGACATGCATGAATACTTCATGTGTCCCATTACATAAATAATTTAAGAGCTTCTGGTGATGTAACAATACATTTATGCTCTCAATGAGTCCATCTGCAGGGCCAGTATAAGTATTTCATTTCTCATACAATTTCTGCATGTTTATATGGGCTATGATATACATAAATACTTAATGTTTATTTATTTAAGAGTTTCTGGTGATGTCATAATAAATTTTTGCTCTCAGTGAGTCCATGTACAGCTTCTGTATATCTGTAGATCGCCATGGTCCTTCGTTTGGGAACCTGAGAAAAACTGTACATTGTCCACGTATACCACGTTCGTGGCTACAGCCCCAAACAGCACAATAATCATAACCCATGCTTAAAAAACAACATAAATCCTTGCTTCTTGTTGCGTACTTAGGCTACTCTCACTATATAAACACGCACAGCTGATTCTTGTTTACACCTCCGACCTCTGACTCTCGCGAGATCTCGGGTAGTAGTATCAACTCGCCACCCAGATGGCGCTACGGACTATGCGAATTCGTGAATGAAGATTCTTACTCCCCTACATTGGTTAAATAAATGACCGTCAGAGGGACCCAGCGGCATTGTATTTACAGAGAAACACAAAACTGTCCCTTACAACCAGATTGGGTTTAGACGCAAATGTTGAACTTCCGATCACATACTAACTCTCAAGACCCTGATTGATAAATACACAAACCGGCTGCCCAGGCAATACCTGTTTTCTTGTTTCGTTAATTTCAAGTCGGCCTTTGACACCGTATGGCGCCAGGCACTTTTCTATAAACTGACTGCCAGTGGCATTGGCGGTAACTTTTTGGGCCTCCTACAAAATATGTACTCTGAAGTTTACTACTGTATCAAATCTGAACATAGTCACTCAACACAATTCCCTTCAAATGTTGGTGTCAAACAGGGATGTGTTTTAAGTCCAGGACTCTTCAATTTATTTCTAAGTAATCTCCCTTGTATTTTCGATGACTCATGCAGACCGGTCAAACTGGATACCTGCAACATTAGCTGTCTCCTCTACGCAGACGACCTGGTCCTGCTGTCTGAAACCAGTGCAGGCTTGCAGGATGCACTTAACAAGCTTGAAGAGTACTGTTCAAGGTGGAAGCTCAAAGTTAATCTCAAAAAGCGACAGGTTGTTATTTTCAACAAAGGAGGAGTTAAATTTCGAAAATGTAATTTTTACTATGAGAATACCGAGATTGATATAGTGCAGAGTTATTGCTATTTGGGTATCGAATTGTCAGCCTCTGGCTCATTTAATGCAGCAATGACCAAACTGAAAGAAAAGGCAAATAAGGTGCTATTTAGTCTAAATTATTTTGATACCATGGAAACATAGACATGGCACTGAAACTTTTCCAAAGCCTGGTAGTGCCGGTGGCGAATTATGCTGGTGAAATTTGGGCCCCTTTCCTGCTACAATCACTGAACAGTGAAAATTTCTTGCATCTCTGTGAACGTGCCCCTACAGAACAAGTCCATGTCAAATTCTCTCGTTTTATGCTGGGGGTACACCGAAAGTCCTGTACTGCTGCGGTCAAGGGTGAAATAGGCAGCTACCCACTACTCTTCACTAGTCTGTGCTCTGCTATTAAATACTGGTCCCATTTGCACAGCTGTGGCCCAGACAGCTTGGTATCTAAATGTCTACACGAGAACTACTCCATGATGAATAGCAAGAACCCCTGTTGGGTCCAAAACATCAAAATAATGTTGACTAATTTTGAAATGCAGAGTGAGTGGGAAAATATCGGCGGAAATAATATTAAGTCATGTATTACAAAATTAAATGAGAAACTGTGTACATCATATGAGCGTGATTGGACTAAATATGTAAATGGACAGGGGAGAGAGTCCAATAAATTGAGGACCTATTGTAAATTACAAAATTAAATGAGAAACTGTGTACAGCATATGAGCGTGATTGGATTAAATATGTAAATGGACAGGGGAGAGAGTCCAATAAATTGAGGACCTATTGCAAATTCAAGGAACCAAAATTCTGCAAAGAAGAATATCTCAAATTAAATATGCCAATTTGGAAAAGAAAGCAATTCACCAAACTAAGAATAAGTGCCCATGGCTTGCACATTGAAACAGGCAGATATAGCAGAACTGAAGTGGGCAACAGAATATGTAACCACTGCACAAGTGGGGATGTGGAAGATGAGATCCACAACAGAATATGTAACCACTGCACAAGTGGGGATGTGGAAGATGAATCCACCTCATGTTAAAATGCAGTAAGTATGCCCCATTCCGGAAAAAACTATATACATCACTGAATACATATAATTTAGCCCTACTCTCAGACATGGGCCAATTTCTTTTTCTGATGACTTGCAACAATGGGGACCATTTTGTCATCAAACAGGTGCTAAAATTTGTCAACAGTGCAATGGAAAAACGAATGTAATTTTTTTTTTTTTTTTGAACTACATGTAGATTTTTTTTTTTTTTTTTTTTAGTAAACTAGATAGAGATTTTGTCTTTTTTTTTTTTTTTTTTTTTGGTTTTTTTTTTTTGGTTTTTTTTTTTTTGTTTGTTTCGGTTTTTTTTTTTTTTTTTTTTTTTTTTTGATTTGTCAAGCCTTTTATTTAATTCTGCGAATCTACATGTGATTAACTTATCGGACCCACGGCAATCATCTCGGTGTAGCCTGGGTGCTGAGCACTGTAATGTTTGCTATACCCTCCAGAGGGAGCGTCTATGCAATAAAAAAATCTTGTATTGCTGCCTGGTCCACTGACGTCATGATGATTGAATAATACTCTCAAAGTGACACTCATGTCTTATGATAGTATGATTACAAACTAAAATATTCGTGTGCTTTGTTATAGTCACCTCTTTATTTGATTTTATTTATTATGTATGTACATGGTATTGACGGCTGTGTTCACTATGGTCTGAAATAGACAATAAACGTCTTAAATTGACGGATATGACGTACATATTCCAGAGGCTTCCAGAAAGGTTGGGTTGCTTCATGCGGGTTCTCGTTTCGTCGGAAAGACTATATTTGTGGTGTGTGATGTGTGCTTACTCAGATTGAAACAAGGACAGACACAAGATAGTTGTACTATTGTGAAAAAGTGGGCAAATCTACTTGGAGCATCGTAATCGAGAAGGAACGTGCTGTCAGTGAGGAACAAGCTGTCTGTGTACTGTTCCTGTTGAGTGTTGTAAACAACTCGCTGTCAAGTCGGTCGACTCACTAAATCTTATTCCAGGTTCCAAAGCAAAATTGCAACTGCCGATATGGGTAAGGACTACTATAAAATCCTTGGCATTGACAAGGACGCCTCCGACGAGGTCATAAAGAAGGCCTATCGTAAAATGGCTTTGAAATATCATCCGGACAAAAACAAGTCGCCAGGCGCAGAAGAGAAATTCAAAGAAATAGCAGAAGCATATGAAGTATTAGGTGACCCAAAGAAAAAAGAAGTGTACGATCAATACGGAGAAGATGGGTTAAAGGGGGGTGTGCCAGGATCTGGTCCAGATGGAGGTACTTTTCACTACACTTTTCATGGGGACCCTCATGAAACCTTCCGTATGTTTTTCGGTGATGAGAACCCATTCTCAAGTTTCTTCTCTTTCGGGGGTGGTGGTGGCCCCGGTGGAACGCAGGGTACAAGAATGGAATTTCATCGTTTTGGGTCAGGCATGCCAGGAGAAGCAATGGACATTGATGACGATCCGTTTGGAGGCTTTGGGGGCCTCCATGGACGCAATCAGACATTTGGAAATTTTGGTGGTCATGGTATGAGAGTACCCAAAAAACAAGATGCTGCATTGACATACGACCTGCAAGTATCCCTTGAAGAAATTAACAGAGGTACAACAAAAAAGATGAAAATAACAAGGAAAGTATTGAATCCAGATGGCCGAAGTACAAGGCCAGAAGACAAAGTTTTAACTATTGACATTAAACCTGGTTGGAAAGCTGGAACCAAGATTACCTTCCCAAAAGAAGGTGACCAAACACCAAATAATATCCCAGCAGACATAGTGTTTGTCGTAAAGGATAAACCTCATCCGGTATTTACTAGAGATGGTTCAGACATACGCTACAAGGCAAAGATTGGACTACGAGAGGTAGGTGTTCACCTCATCCCTACTTCGTGTTTACCTTTAAGTTTAACGTAATGCACAAGTCAATAGATCTTATGCACGGTCGCCATTTTGAATAAATTAGCGCCATGTTCGGAAATTGCATTCTGGGATTAATTGTAGTACGCTGCTGAGATCAGTCTGCGGGCTGCATTGATATTAGATAGCTCGCCGTGATAAGTTTCGCTCGCTGCTTAGCGAGTTTTTTCACTAATATGGTCGGACAAATGTAACATATATTTGGTTTCTGAAGGTGTAGTAAAGAAACTATCTGGTCTCCAAAAACAATGTGGAAAATTTAAGTCTTTAAGGGAGAAAAATAAGTTATAGTTTAGGATGTCCTTGAGGACAAATGTCATCAATTCAATGTGGTGTTTTTTGTCTGCATGCATCCCTACTTTCTCATCTTTTTCTTTCGTTTGTGGGTAGTTTTTTTATTTTTCTTTTCTTTTTCTCCTTTTTTCCCGAGTTAACGGGTGCGTTTCGATCGTCCTTTAGGAAGTGTGATTTTCTTTGACGCGGAGGTCTACCTTTCAGTGAGAAATAATCCATGGACAAAATGAACATAAGAATGCAACAGAGAGACCATATTCATCTGGTTTGGCGCGGGTTTCAATGATATTTCAATGAGGGGAAACGGCAAACTCGTGGGCATATCGAACATAGCGAAAATGTCATTTTTAGTGCGTTTATTGTCAAATAAAGGGCATAATAATAATAACGATTACTTGCACATACTTCAACAGTTTCTCTTCAAATCAGGAACGTACACTTGCCTTAAGACATCCCTTTGGTAATCAAGAGCTTCGACAGACATACAAACAAACAAGCGCACGTGCAAGACACAATTTGCTCCTGCAAACACTCTAGTTTGTGTGTGTGTGTGTTTCTCTTGGTTTAAACGTATTTTATTTCTCGAAATAAATGTACCATTGGGGAGCTGGCAACACCTATACGAGCCCATCTCTTGGGCGGATATTGATGCAACTTTGTACATTTAAGCGTGTTGCACATCTTTGCAATGTACATGTATATTATTTCAGTAATTCTTCTTATTTCACACAATTACCCTAAAAATACCGAATTAAAATGGGAAAACGTGTTAGCGATATGGTTCCAGAGTCTTCAAAGTGTGCTTTCTGAAAGCATTAGTATGTGATAAGTACTTTGCCTTTCTTTGTGTTAACGATGTTTGCATAAAATTAATCACCCGGTGCTTAAGCTATGAAAGAGTTTATGAGATTAGCACAAGTACTGGTTGCTTTAAAAAAACTACTTGTGAAAACAACACGCCAAGAAACAACACACCAGTTGTTAGTTGAGGAGCACATGGTAAAAATATCTGTAGTTTTAAATGTTAAAATGAATATTTTAGTGACATGTCAAAAACGGAATCTTTTGCCCGTTTTTTCGGCTATGATTAAGAAAACTCACCGCATAGGGTTAAACATATGTATTTATACAGGATTGTCCAACAGTACTTCTAGATGACTAATAACATGGGTTGTCGAGCTGAATATGACTAAGGTGGAAGAGCAAAATCTCAGCTTATCAATCTGATTAATTTCTGCTGCAGATGAACACGTCCCTGTTTTCATGTATGACATTGCGTAATGAAAGTTGAACATTTCCTTTTTTCATGTCGGACTCGGATTATTCCCAAATCAAAGTTTGTATAAGAATACCTTAGTTTTGAAACAAATTTGCTCAAAACAACATGGATTTATCTTTGAAAAATCAGTAATAAAGGAAGGAAAATTTGTTATCTTAGGGAGCGTAATATTTCTTCCCCTTTTTCTTTCTTTCTTTCTTTTTTCTTACTTTCTTTCTTTCTTTCTTTCTTTCTTTTTTTCTTTCTCTTTCTTTCGCTCCTGCATCTACTAACCTGCATGTCTGTCTGTCTATCTATCTATCTATCTATCTATCGATTTATCTTTCATGTTCTTTTATCATTGGCCATAGTGTTTACACGTTGGTTGCTAAACACATAATATGATTTGGTTCCAAAAGGAAAATGATTCAGATGACAGGGTTACCCAGTTGGAATGGATATATTTAAAGTAAACTATGTAGACTGATCGCAATGTGCAAATGTCATCATTCAAAGTTACACGGCAAACATAGTATGACGAGGTCATGGTCACGAATTTACACAATTTTCAGTCCTGGAATGTCAGGCGATCATGAGCACGAATTTACACAATTTTCAGTCCTTTCCAGAACAGGAAATTCTTCTTATCCATTGTTTTCCCAGTTTTTATTTGTTGGCCAGGGATAAAATTTACGTTGTTTGCCTCAGGAATAATTTGTAAAGCACACAGCCAAATAACAAATTAAACTTCTCATGGCTACCTGTGTAATTTCATAGTCGACACAGGTTAGCACAGATATCGCCATAACCGCTCGTATACTACAAATAAGCCCGCAATGCACTGCGTGTCAAAAAAATTTGGCGAATGCGCTGTGCCACGAGCATAACATCTATTGAAACCCCTTCCCCTGCCCCACCCACCCCGGCAAATCGTGGGGAATTTAACAATTACACCATGGTGAAAATTAGAAAGTCCTCACCCTCTTGAGGAAGATTAGGAAGATATTTTCCCCACTCTGTTGGGACAGGGCATACAGGAAATTTTAAACATAAACCAGGGTCAAGTATTTGTTCAACTCCAGTGTACAAAAGCTTGATAAATTTTTAATATCCACCAAGAGGACTGAGACCAATGTTCAGGGGTTCGCAACTTACTAATGCATATAAGGCCTACAAATATGATACAGAGTAATAATGGAAGGATGTCATAGACATCTTGTGCATTTATTGCATATAATGTATGCCAATTTAATTTAATATAGTTTAAGAACGGGTTTGCTCCTGGCCTCGCCCAGACAAAACCTTATTCTTAATTTAATTGTATCCACAGTGAATTAAAAATTCCCTCTTTCATACTCCAAAAGCTGGTGCTTGTGAGTTTAGACTGTTCCAAACCTGAGACTAAGTGACACGCACATGTATGTACCCTCTAGAAATTATTGTCATGAATTGGCTGTACCCAAGTGTGCCATAAGTTTGCTTTTTATAAAGTTTTGGTGAGCCTGTAGTGCACATGGTGCACTATCAACTTAAGTAACCATTGGCAAGCTTTGTGCACTACTGGTATTTACAGTGTATCGATCACTAATAAATTCATCAACTGGTATATCGTAATGGACAGATGTGACTGTGCCAGTGGTAGTGTGTCTTGTGTACCAAGTACATTTGTTATACACATACATATGATATACTCCAGACTGGTATTTGGAAAGGACTGGATATGCTGTATTATTTATTATTTCCTAAACATCTGACCAAGTTGCTTGTGTTTTTAGCTCAGCTGACTTGTCAGTCAGCTGAGCTTATCTTACGGTCCTCCGTCCGTCGTCCGTTGTCCGTCAACAATTCACATTTTCGACTTCTTCTTCGAAACCGTCAGCCAGATCCACTTCAAACTTGGTGGGGATGTGCCTTGGGTAGGTGTCTACCAAGATTGTTCAAATGGTCACGGTCCATTGATTTTTGGATTTTTAATGAATTTTTTGTTCTTTTTTTGGGCAAATCTTAAAAAGTCTTCTTCTCTGAAACCTCTCACCCAATTACTTTGATATCACACAGAAACACTCCCTGGGACACCTAGTTCTTAATTTGTTCACCAGGTGGCACTGCAAATTTTTTCTAATTTTATGCTCAGCTGACTTGTCAGTCAGCTGAGCTTATCTTATGGTCCTCCGTCCGTCCGTCGTCCGTCAACAATTTACATTTTGGACTTCTTCTCCGAAACAGTCAGCCAGACCCACTTCAAACTTGGTGGGGATGTGCCTTGGGTGGGTCTCTACCAAGTTTGTTCAAATGGTCACGGTCCATTGATTTTTGGATTTTTAATGAATTTTTACCTCAGCTGACTTGTCAGTCAGCTGAGGTTTTTTGAGCGTCCGTCGTCCGTCCGTTGTCCGTCCGTCCGTCCGTCGTCCACAATTCACATTTTCGACTTCTTCTCCAAAACCGTCAGCCAGATTCACTTCAAACTTGGTGGAGATACATGTGCCTTTGGTGGGTCTCTACTAAGTTTGTTCAATTGGTCACGGTCCAGTGATTTTTGGATTTTTAATGAAATTTTTTGTTCTTTTTTGGGTAAATCTTAAAAAATCTTCTTCTCCGAAACCGCTTACCCAATTGCTTTGATATCACAGAGGTACACTCCCTGGTACTCCTAGTTCTTAATTTGTTCACCAGGTGGCGCTGCAATTTTTTATGAATTTTTGTGTGTTATAACTATTTTCGACTTCTTCTCCAGAACCGTCATCCAGATTAACTTCAAACTTGGTGACAATGTACCTTGGGTGGGTTTCTACCAATTTTGTTCAAATGTTCATGCTCCAGTGATTTTTGGATTTTTAATGAATTTTTTTGTTCTTTTTTTTCGACAAATCTTAAAAAATCTTCTTCTCCCAAACTGCTTACCCAATTGCTTTGATATCACACAGGAAGATATCTAGGGACTCCTTGTTTTTAATTTGTTCACCAGGTGGCGCTGCAGTTTTTTTCTAATTTTTTATGAATTTTTGTGTGTTATAGCTATTTTCAACTTTTCCAGAACCGTCACTCAGATTAAGCTTACATGTGGTGAATATGTTTCTTATGGAAGGGCCAAACAAAGTTGTTCACTGTGTGGGAATGCTGCGGATTCCTGATTTTTAGTGATTTTTTCAATTCGGCTCCTTTGGGGTAAATGCACCTTTACTATTGATTACTATGTATGTCAATGGGCATTTTAATGCTAATTCACAGGACAACTGACACGAAATTTACTGTTTACTTGATAACTTGAGATCTGTTTTGAGTTCGCTACAGGTTAATTATTCTGTATGAAGGTCATGCTGAGACAGTACATGAATGACCTTGACCTCGTTTGTGGGGTCACAGTGCAACATACATGAATTTTACTCTTCATTATAACTTGAGAACTACTTGAACTTTGATGTTGCACGTGTAAGTGTTCTTCTATAAAGTTCAGACTTACTCAGAATATGGTGTCCTTGATCCTTTCCCAAGTTCATAGAGCTGCAAGTGTGATGAATGTCAAAATCAGCTGAGGCACGGGCTGTTCACACAGCCCTCTTGTTGTGTTTTATAGCCTTTTCAACTTCTTCTCCAGAACTGTCTCTCAGATTAAGCTGAAACATGGTGGATATGTTCCTTGTAGAAGGGTCAAACAAAGTTGTTCACTATGTCAGAATGCTGCGGATTCCTGATTTTAACGATTTTTTCAATTCTGGTACTTGTCGGTCAATGCAGCTTTCCTATTGATTACTATGGAAGTCAATGGGCATTCTAATGCTAATTCACATTTTCGACTTCTCCAAAACCATCATCCAGATTAACTTCAAACTTGGTGGCAATGTGTGTTGGGTGGGTTTCTACCAATTTTGTTCAAATGTTCATGCTCCAGTGATTTTTTTATTTTTAATGAACTTTTTTGTTTGTTTTTTTTGGACAAATCTTAAAAAATCTTGTAAGTCAATGGGCATTCTAATGCTAATTCACAGGACAACTGACACGAAATTTACTGTTTACTTGATAACTTGAGATCTGTTTTGAGTTAGCTACACATGTTAATTATTCTGTATGAAGGTCATGCTGAGACAGTACATGAATGACCTTGACCTCGTTTGTGGGGTCACAGTGCAACATACATGAATTTTACTCTTCATTATAACTTGAGAACTACTTGAACTTTGATGTTGCACATGTAAGTGTTCTTCTATAAAGTTCAGACTTATTCAGAACATGGTGTCCTTGATCCTTTCCCAAGTTCATAGAGCTGCAAGTGTGATGAATGTCAAGATCAGCTGAGGCACGGGCTGTTCACACAGCCCTCTTGTTAACGATTTTTTTTTCAATTCGGGTACTTATCGGTCAATGCAGCTTTCCTATTGATTACTATGGAAGTCAATGAGCATTCTAATGCTAACTCACATTTTTGACTTCTTCTCCAAAACCGTCATCCAGATTAACTTCAAACTTGGTGGCAATGTACCTTGGGTGGGTTTCTACCAATTGTGTTCACGTGGTCATGCTTCAGTGATTTTTGGATTTTTAATGAATTTTTTTGTTGGTTTTTTTTGGACAAATCTTAAAAAATCTTCTTCCCCGAAATTGCTTACCCAAATGCTTTGATATCACACAGGAAGACATCAAGGGACTCCTTGTTCTTAATTTGTTCACCAGGTGGCGCTGCAGTTTTTTTCTAAATTTTTTGTGAATTTTTGTGTGTTATAGCTATTTTCGACTTCTTCTCCAGAACCATCACTCAGATTAAGCTCACACGTGGTGGATATGTTCCTAATGGAAGGGCCAAACAAAGTTGTTCACTATGTGGGAATGCTGCCGATTCCTGATTTTTAATGATTTTTTCAATTCGGCTCCTTTGCGGTAAATGCACCTTTCCTACTGATTACCATGTAAGTCAATGGGCATTCTAATGCTAATTTACATTTTCGACTTCTTCCCCAAAACCGTCATCCAGATTTACATAAACTTGGTGGCAATGTACCTTGGGTGGGTGTCTACCAGTTTTGTTGCAATGGTCATGTTCCAGTGAATTTTGGATTTTTTTTTCAAAAATCTCAACAAAAGTTTTAAAAAGGAAAGTTTAACATGGGAATTTCTTGTAATGGTCATAACTTTAATAATATTGACCAGATTTACTTCAAACTTGGTGGGGATGTGCCTTGGGTGGATCTCTACCAAGTATGTTCAAATGGTCACGCTCTATTGAATTTTTGATTTTTTATGAATTTTTTGTTCTTTTTGGGGGCAAACCTTAAAAATTCTTCTCCTCTGAAACCGCTCACCCAAATGCTATGATATCGTACATAGACACTCCCATGGACACCTAGTTCCCCATTTGTTCACCAGGTGGCGCTGCAATTTTTTTAATGAATTTTTTGTATGGTTTTGCTATTTTTCACTTGTTCTCAGAACTGTCCCTCAGATTAAGCTGAAATGTGATGGATATGTTGTTGTGGAAGGGTCAAACAGTTGTTTACAAGGTGGCACTGCTTTGGATTTCTGATTTTTAAGGATTTTCAATTCAGGTACTTATCGTTCAATGCAGCTTTCCTATTGATTACTATGTAAGTCAATGGGCATTCTAATGCTAATTCACAGGACAACTGACAGGAAATTTACTGTTTACTTGATAACTTGAGATCTGTTTTGAGTTCGCTACACATGTTAATTATTCTGTATGAAGGTCATGCTGAGACAGTACATGAATGACCTTGACCTCGTTTGTTGGGTCACAGTGCAACAGACATGAATTTTACTCTTCATTATAACTTGAGAACTACTTGAACTTTGATGTTGCACATGTAAGTGTTCTTCTATAAAGTTCAGACTTATTCAGAACATGGTGTCCTTGATCCTTTCCCAAGTTCATAGAGCTGCAAGTGTGATGAATGTCAAGATCAGCTGAGGCACGGGCTGTTCACACAGCCCTCTTGTTTTGTTCTTTTTTTGGACAAATCTTAAAAAATCTTCTTCTCCAAAAGCGCTTACTCAATTGCTCTGATATCACACGGGAAGACACCTAGGGATACCTAGTTCTTAATTTGTTCACCAGGTGGCGCTGCAATTTTTTTCTAATTTTTGATGAATTTTTGTGTGTTATAGCTATTTTCGACTTCTCCAGAACCGTCACTCAGATTAAGCTGAAACATGGTGGATATGTTCCTTGTGGAAGGGTCAAACAAAGTTGTTCACTATGTGGGAATGCTGAGGATTCATGATTTTTAAGCATTTTTTTCACTTTGGGAACTTTTCCGTCAATGCCACTTTCCTATTGATTACTATGGAAGTCAATGAGCATTCTAATGCTAATTCACATTTTCGACTTCTTCTCCAAAACCGTCATCCAGATTAACTTCAAACTTAGTGGGGATGTACCTTGGGTGGATGTCTACCAGGTTTGTCCAAATGGTCATGTTCCAATAAATTTTGGATTTTTTTATGATTTTTTTTCAAAAATCTTTGCAAAAGTTTGAATAGGAAAGTTGAACATGGGAATTCCTTGTAATGGTTATAACTTAAATAATTTTGGCGAGATTTACTTCAAACTTGGTGGGGATGTGCCTTGGGTGGATCTCTACCAAGTTTGTTCAAATGGTCACACTCTATTGATTTTTGGAATTTTTATGATTTTTTTTTCGTTTTTTGGGGTAAACCTTAAAAACTCTTCACCTCGGAAACTGCTCACCCAATTGTTTTGATATCGTACATAGACACTCCCAGGGACACGTAGTTCCCAATTTGTTCACCAGGTGGCACTTCTTTTTTTTTTTTCATAAATTTTTTATATGGTTTTGCTATTTTTCACTTGTTCTGAGAACTGTCACTCAGATTAAGGTGAAGTGTGATGGATATGTTCTTGTGGAAGGGTCAAACAAAGTTGTTTACTGGGTGGCACTGCTTTAGATTCCTGATTTTTAAATATGTACAACTCGGGTACTTATCAGTCAATGGAGCTTTCCTATTGATTACTATGTAAGTCAATGGGCATTCTAATGCTAATTCACAGGACAACTGACATGAAATTTACTGTTTACTTGATAACTTGAGATCTGGTTTGAGTTAGTACTGTGGTGTTGGACATGTTAATGTTTTTGTATGAAGGTCATGCTCAGACAGTACATGAATGACTTTGACCTCGTTTCTGGGGTCACAGTGCAACATAATGAATTTTACTCTTCATTATAACTTGAGAACTACTTGAACCTTGATGTTGCACATGTTAAGTGTTCTTTTTTAGTGGTCAGACTTACTGAGAACATGGGTGACCTTGATTCTTTCCCAAGCTCACAGAGCTGCAAGTGTGATGAATGTCAAGATCAGCTGAGCATGGGCTGTTCACACAGCCCTCTTGTTTGTGTTTTATATGAAGGGAGAAAGCAACACAGATAATGATTTGTTCAGCAGACAAATCATGCAATATATACATACATATATATGTTAGCTGTTGATTCATCAGAAAGAACTCCATTAAATTTATTGAGCCATTTGACATACACCTTCATCCCATTTTTATTCTGTGTACATATAAATACATGTATCATACTGTCAGCTGATGATAAAAAGAAATGTAGTTTCTGGTTTTCCTCTCATTGTTTTGGAATTATGAGCCCAGGTATAATGAATTGGAATGTTTTCATTTTTATCAAAAATAAAATGTGGTCTCTGTTGTTGTTGCAGGCACTAGTGGGAACCACAGTACAAATACCAACCTTAGATGGCAGGAAGTTATCTCTTCGACTGACTGATGTAACAAAACCAAACACTATGAGACGAATACAAGGGGAAGGATTACCATTTCCAAAACAACCAGCGAGGAAGGGGGATCTTATCATAGAATTCGACATCAAGTTCCCAGATTCCCTATCTTCCAGTGCTAAAGAAATAATAAGTGACACTCTGCCAAGGACAAACATTTCATAGGAGTTTGAAGTGCCCATAAGGCATTTATATATATTAAATTGTAATAATGACATGGACAGCCATGTAATATTGTTTCACTCATCGAAGGAAAATTTAACCACTCATGTTGCAGTTGGGAAGAGTTAAAATGAATGAACTGGCCCTACACTATTTAACATTTCTGACTTTGTGTGGCAAAAGTGTTAATTTACACGCAAGAAACTGGCAAGGAAGGAAGTGAAAGAATTCTTTCCATGTGTGCAGAAGTGGTGTTAATGGTGAAAACATTAAAGATGCTCCATCATAAAGAACTGATACTAATTTATATCTGTGATGATTTATTTATAATTTTTACGAATATTTTTTTTTGAAGAACTGTGTATTTGAACATTTGATAAGAAAGGCTTGTGCTTAAAATACAGCCTGCTAAAGTGCTATGAATGCGTAATCCATATATGAGACCCATATCTCAATCTGCTGACTTCTTTAACAATGATTCATGTGCAAGTTGTATCAGTAATTGTCTTTACAAGTGCAGAAGAAAAAATATAAATGGAGTATTTGAATATTTAAGAGCAATCAAAGTCCCGTCAGGTGGGGGTGCATGTGTGACTGGTTAAAATATTCTTCAATGTACAATATTAGTGGTCATTGTTTAGATATGGTTGCATGCATGAGAAATGAGGATTTAACATGGCAGCTTTGTATATGTTTGTAAAAATGTAAAAAGTGAAGCTTATGGTAATAAACATCCCTTGTTGTACATAGACATTTCATGAATTAGTGTTGGGTTTTGTCTTATAGGATGTGTGGTGATCCAATGCTCATCCATCTGTACACAAATGGCATTTGCAGCTTCCACTCGAAGATTGACTGCCAGATTCTTTTTAAACTTTTGGGGGGGGGGGGGGGGGGGAGGGGAGATGTACATTGGGTGGGTCTTTCCCAAACTTGTGTATTCAAATGAGTTTTTAGATTTTTGCCTCAGCTGACAAGTCAGCTGAGGTAAAAATCTGTATGGTCCATCAGTTGTCTGTCCATGTGTCCTCATAATCACACTTTTCTGGAACCGTTAGCCCGATTCACTTCAAACTTAGTGGGAATATACCTTGGATGGGTCTCTACCAAAAAAAATCTCTGAAACCACAGAGTAAATTGCTTTGAAATTCCATGGGGACACTTCTGGGGACCCCTAGATCTTAATTTTTCAACAGGTGGCGCTGCAAATTTTTGTTAAGGCAATATTCACCTTCTCCAAAGTCGTCACTCTGATTGTTCCAACAAAGTGGTTCAGTTCGTAGTGATACTATGGATCACTGATTTTTAACAAATTTTTCAATTTGGGTACTTCCTGGTTAATGCATACATTCCCATTGATTACTGTGCAAGTCAGTGGGGATTGCAATGGAAAGACATTTTCAATTTCAGCTTTTCCGAGGTGTCTGATGTACACTTCACAGAATGTAGATTGATACCATAAAATAATAACTTCTGAACTGAATGTAATTGTTGTTCCTACGGCTTACTAATGGTATGATTTATAAATAACTTTAAGTCTTTTTCAAAGTTGGTGAAGATAAATTATTGAAGTCAAAGCAATGGTGTCCGATGTACTCAGAAAATGTGACATCTATGTTTCAAACATTCAAGATTTGACGTAAAATTTCTGTGAATCTTTTCAGTTTCCACAAACCCAACCCCAGTCATTTGCACAAAGAGATGCCACTGTGTTGGGTTAGTATTATGGCATACTTGTTTTGATATTCAACTGGAGTTACCATTTTCATGGTGTCAGACGTACACCCCTTGTCAGACATACAGTTCTGCAAATATTTAAGAGTCATCTTGATCTAATGCAAAAATGTAGAAGCAAATGGGGTTTATTTTCTCTGCTGTGTAATTTAGAACAATATTAACAAACATTCATAGGCCTGTAGGGGTTTTTGAAAGCAGTTTTCAGCTCTGCTGACCAAAGGTCGCAGAGCTTATGCGACCACTCGTGTCTGTCTGTCCGTAAACTTTTGTTTGTTAGCGCGATACAGTGCACAGTTTTCAAGTTAGCCGGATATAACTTTCAGGACTTGAAGGGTGTATGAAAATCTAGGCCGAGGTTGATATTGATGGTGCCACCTACATTATTATGTAATATAGGGATCAAAATATGAAAATCTTGTGAACACTTTAACATCTTAAATTTTTGGCGGATCTTCACCAAATTTGGTGGGATTGTGGGGAGGTCAAAGTCTTAAGTTGCTAATGATACTAGTGTCGCCACCTATAATTTGACAAATTATGAGCCAAAATGTGTCAATGGCAAAGGGAATTGAGCCTCCAGATCAAAATTGCACATGATTACATAATACATAAGAGTCTACTTGGTGACCTGCTTTTTGGGTCACTGTGACCCAGTAATTATGGAGTTTGGCGTTTGTCCAAGTTTACTGTTTTTCCTCAACGCGGAAAGTTATTACCCAATTTGAACAAACAGACTATATATGGAAAGCTGAATGTTGGGCGCATATTTTGAACTTAACAATTTTTTGATCTGACTTGAAGATCAAGGTCAAATGACCAGTTTGAATATTGGGGTCATCTTGTGAATGCTCTGCACCCCACAATCCTGGAGATAGGCCCATTTAATGTTTAGGAGTAATAAAGTGTATAAAAATCTTGTCGACGTTAATGTTGGTGGCGCCACCTACAGTATTATGTAATATACATGTCAAAATGTGAAAATCTTGTGACCACAGTACTGTCTATAGTATTCAAGTTAGCCTAAAATAACTTTCAGAACTTACAGGGAGTATAAAAATCTAGGTTCTATTGTACATTGGTGGCGCCACCTACAATTTTATGTAGCCTAGGGGTCAAAATATGAAAATCTTGTGAACACTCTAGCATCTTTAATTTTTGGAAGATCTTCACCAAAATTGGTAGGATTGTGGGGGAGGTCAAAGTCTAAGTTCGCAGTGGTACTAGTGGTGCCACCTGTAATTTGGTGGAAATTATGAGCCAAAATGTGTTTTAAGATATAGAATTCCATATTTAAAATATTAATTAGATTAGACTTGCCAAATTTATATGGTATATAGACAATGTCCAAATCTAGAATCCTATATGATATCAATGACCTTGACTTATTTTTGTGAGGTCACCATGCCTGTAAAGTTGAAAGAGGTGATTTTGTAATGGCAGGGTGTAGATTGGACATCAATGGCAATGTCAGGACAGCACCAGGTCTATACTTCTTGTTTTACATGATGTGGGTGACCTTGATCTTCTGTCCCAAGGTCACTGAGGACATAAAGTTAAGGACTCACTAATTGTTGTCTTGGCACGTGCAACAATATCCATCATGGGAATTGCACAAATAGCTGTGCATACATGTGGAGCGAAGTGCCATGTGGTGGACAATTTGAGCATTTTGCCCATGGGCCTCTTGTTTTTTTGTTTTTTTTTTGTTTTTTGTTTTTTTGTTTTCTTGTCTGGAATTGGATAAGGGGTGAGGTAGGCCAACATATTATCTTTCTTGTAGATAATTTGGCTACCTATAACGAGTAAAATGCCAAGGGAGGGACTTTTTTCCATAGAACTGTAGAAATAAATGTTTCAGTTTGTCGACTTATTTTGATGCAAGCAGTTTAAATAGTGCTTAAAATGCCAGTAGGCTCTTCTGGTAGGAGAATAATTTTGGCAACAGATGTGACTATTATATGGATGTAGAATGTTTAAAGAAAATGCTGCCATGGTGCACTCACTGTAAGTTGTCCTACAGTTTGCAACTCTCCATGAAGAGAGACCTTATCTTAGCTAATTTTTTTTCCACATGCATACTTCATGTATTGGATACAATGTGAAGATATTCTCCACTGAACACAACCAATATTGAGTCCACCATGACTAAGTGTGGTGCTCTACATTGCCAAATGTATTTAGTCTAACACACCTGTATGTTTGACAAGAAAAGTATGTAGTTCCACAGCAAGAGCTGCAATATTCGTAAATATTATTTATTCACTTGAGCATTTGAACATTTCAAGTTTTAATATCTATGTAAATGGTACGTTAAGGTCATCAACACATCCAGAAAACTTGAATAAAAAATTTAAAATCATGTTTAGGCTTTCATATA
The DNA here is from genome assembly GCA_964020975.1 of Hermodice carunculata. Lineage (NCBI taxonomy): Eukaryota > Metazoa > Annelida > Polychaeta > Eunicida > Amphinomidae > Hermodice > Hermodice carunculata. Next base: position 63,974 of record OZ026629.1, on the reverse strand, counting down.
TATCCATTCAGTCTGTGATCATTGTTCATTACTGTCCATTATCTTCAGCTTTTAACATAATTTGGATCTGCATGGATCCTATTCCTGCCTGGGCAGAGTGGAGGATTTTCAGCAATATATTGTTTGGGCAATAAAACTCTCCTTATGTACTGTGTGAACAACTACGTGCAATAATTTAATGTGTACACATACCAGAAAACAACAGGTTGACCTTTATTGTCCCAGACTAAGTGTCATAGACTGGGCATGTTGGTATTTGAATGAAAGATATTTTAATGTAGAAGTTGAATTTTAAAATCATTAGGCCCATATGGTGGACTCGTAAGTCTTATAACTCAAATGACTTAGTTTGTGCAGACTTTAATTTTTTCTGACAATGAATTATCTATTTTTATCTGTGGCTTCGCCACAGATATTACAATCAGTTTTGGCGGCCATCTTTGTTTACGTGTTGCTTGGCAATGCCAAAAAAAAAATGAGGATATCCAAGTTTCTGAACGGGAATTTTAGGTTTAAGGCCCAATTGTTGAAGTTGCGTGTCTGAAGAGCTTGAAAAGAATCATTTGTAAGTCCTCAATTAATTCAATTTAGTTGAAAACTTGATGCAAAGTTGATATATGGGTCAAGGGCCGCTCTCAGAAGTCTGAAAATATCCACTTGTTGCTCATTAGGGGATCGTTTCACCCGAAAAAACGCGCCTCTGTGTCGTGAAGAAAGTTTAGCTGCAGGTCGTTTGTTGATTTTTGGGGTACATCTTTTAATAAGAGGCTTTTTCTTATCTGTGTGTACACAAGTGTTCTAATATAAGTGCGTAATTATCCAGCCTTGATGCCAGTACAACCCTGCCACCGGAGACAAACTAAAGGAACTTTCCCAAGACCAAGCTATAACCCGTGGGCGTGGCGTATGCAGTCAGAATTACACGCGTGCGCACATCGCTCCACGTGCTGGTCGACGTTCCGCTAGTGGACATACAGGTGTGTTAGACTAAATACATTTGGCAATGTAGAGCACCACGCATCGGCCGTAACGAAGGAAAGTGCGTAATAATATTGACTTTTGGTTAAATTTTTGGGTACAGCTTTTTATGAGAGGCTATTTCGTATTTGTGTTTACACACGACTTCTAAGAGAAGTGTGTAATTGCCCAACCTAGGTGCGAGTACGACTGTGCCACCGGAGAGGAGGGAACAAGTCCAAGCGATCACCTGTTGACAATCGCATTTTAGCATTACCGCAAGGCCTTTGTGTACCAATATTTGCTGGTATACGAAAAAAAAATATATATATAACTTTGCGTTTAGCCAAGTTTACAGTTTCAAGGCAGACTTTGTTCGAAAACTTCGGCACATGTTACCGCAATACAGAACGGGAAACGAGCTTGCACGTCCCTGAAAGCGGAATGAATTAACCCAGTTTGCACATCCGGGTATACAAATGGAGATGTACGGTAATCTGTTTGCACGAGGACGAATCTGGGGATGGTTGTGTCGAACTCTTTGGATTGCATAGACAAGAAAGAAAGACCAAAGTTTAATATAGAAGGCATATCAGAGCACTGCCCGCATAGAATGACAGAATCTGCTGTATTCTAGCAACGGATAGAGTGTTCAAACGATCGCAATTTCACCGCAACCCAAATGAGGCCCCATCATACATGATGCAAAGCGAGAGCCGATCAATATTTTCTACGTACCGTGGGGCTCCCTTTGGGATGTAGTATATTAAATCAATTTAATGGAATTGAAATATAAAGTACATGTACATAAGAATACTTGAGGGTCCCCCACCTCCCATGTCAAAAGATTGTGAAATTAACCGCTGAATTATAGCACTGCAGGCTTTAGATATTATAATGAATTTGTAAAGAAAATTGACATATTTCTCCATTTACTAGTACTACTCTGGCAGATTGCCATATTGACATGCACAACACAAGTTCCAACATGTATCATCTTTCATCTTTCACTGTCTTTTACCCCCCCCCCCCCCCCCACACTTCATCCAACGAGGAAAGGATGCTAGACAAAGATATATTTGAAGCGATTCTGTAATATATATGAAGTGTGAAAGTTTAGTTTTATTTAATTAAAATGCAAGGGAGGCCGACACTCGAACATATACTTTTAAATCAATCAACCAATACAATATACAAATTGCAATATATTTAAATAGATTGAAAGCTAATTGCTTCCGTGAATATTTTGTTTGCATCATCAAAAAGATGCAGCGCCAGTGTAATGCTTGTCAAGAATAAATTTTGTTTATAATTTTCAAGAATTTGTCAAAAAACATTAAATAATTTTTGGAATTCAATAGAATATTGATGTCAGATAACTCAACTTTAGTACATCAAATCACATTGTGATTCAGAGATTCACAGTTTCTATTTTTTTTTTTTTTTAAATCCCTACCTACCTACCTACTCTACTTGTGTGCTTCGCTGCATAAGGAAACACGACATTTGTTTTAGGCCTCACCAACGCTCTTTGCCTGTCCAGGACTCCGCAGAATAGAAGTGCTAATATCTTATAACGTTACAGTCTTGTATTGAAGTTCCTGAATAAAGCTACCACCTGTAACATGGCTTTTTGACTCACAGTCGCTTTTTGGCTCAGCTGACCTACCAGTCAGGTTGAGATATTAGAAGACTCAGTCATCCATGGCTCCTCGCTGTCCATTCACAATTCACCTTTTTTTACTTCTTCTCAAAAATGGCCAGCCATATTCACTGCAAACTTGGTGGCTATGTACCTTGGGTGGGTCTCTACCTACTTTGTTCAAATGGTCATGCTCCAGTGATTTTTAGCTCTGCTGAAGTGTCAGTCAGTTGATCTTATCTTATCGTCCTCTGTCCGTTTTCCCCCGTCCGTCAACAATTCACATTTTCGACTTACTTTCGGAAACCGCCAGATCCACTTCAAACTTGGGGGGGGGGGGGGGGGTTGCCTTGGGTGGGTGTTTACCAAGTTTGTTCAAATGGTCACGGTCCAGTGATTTTTGGATTTTTTTATGAGTTTTTTGTTCTTTTTTGAGGCAAATCTTAAAAAATCTTATTTTCCGAAATGGCTCACCCAATTGCTTTGATATCACACAGGAACACTCCCTGGGACTCCTGGTTCTTCATTTGTTCACCAGGTGGTGCTCCAATTTTATTCTATTTTTTTTATTAATTTTTGTGTTATAGCTATTTTTCGACTTCTTCTCTAGAACCGTCCATGAGATTAAGCTGAAATATGGTGGATATGTTCCTTGTAGAAGGGTCAAACAAAGTTGTTCACTATTTGGGACTGCTGAGGATTCCTGATGTTTAACAATTTTTTCAATTCGGCTCTTTTTCGGTAAATGCACCTTTCCTATTGATTACTATGTAAGTCAATGGGCATTGTATTGCCAATTTACATTAATTTTTTAACTTCTCCAAAACGGTCATCCAGATTTACTTCAAACTTGGTGGGGATATACCTTGGTTGGGTGTCTACCAGGTTTGTTCCAATGGTCATGTTCCAATTATTTTTGGATTTTTTAATGATTTTTTTTTTCAAAAATGTTTACAAAAGTTTTAATAGGAAAGTTTAACATGGGAATTTCTTGTAATGGTTCTAACATAAATAATTTTGGCCAGATTTACTTCAAACTTGTTTGGGATGTGCCTTGGGTGAATCTCTACCAAGTTCATTCAAATGGTCACGCTCTATTGATTTTTGGATTTTTCATGAATTTTCTTGTTCTTTTTTGGGACAAACCTTAAAAACTCTTCTCGTCTGAAACCGCTCACACAAGTGCTTTGATATTGTACATAGACACTCCCAGGGACATGTAGTTCCTTATTTGTTCACCAGGTGGCGCTGCAATTTTTTTCTAATTTTTTATGAATTTTTTGTATGGTTTTGCTATTTTTCACTTGTTCTCAGAACTGTCACTCAGGGTAAGCTGAAACATGATGGATATGTTCTTGTGGAAAGGTCAAACAAAGTTGTTTACAAGGTGGCACTGCTTTGGATTCCTGATATTTAAGGTTTTTTTTCAATTACGGTACTTACCAGTCAATGCAGCTTTCCTATTGATTACTATGTAAGTCAATGGGCATTCTAATGCTAATTCACAGGACAACTGACACGAAATTTACTGTTTACTTGATAACTTGAGATCTGTTTTGAGTTAGTACCATGATGCAGCACATGTTTATGTTTCTGTATGAAGGTCATGCTTAGACAGTACATAAATGACCTTGACCTCATTTCTGGGGTCACTGTGCAACATACATGAATTTTACTTTTCATTATAACTTGAGAACTGCTTGAACCTTGATGTTGCACATGTTAGTGTTCTTCTATAAAGGTCAGACTTACTCAGGACATGGGTGACCTTGGTCCTTTCCCAAGTTCACAGAGCTGCAAGTATGATGAATGTCTAGGTCAGCTGAGCATGGGCTCTTCACACAGCCCGCTTGTTTGGATTTTTTTGTTTGTTTTTTGGGGGGCAAATCTTAAAAAAATCTTCTCCAATACCACTCATCCAGTTGCTTTGATATCACACAGGAACCCTCCTAGGGACTCGTAGCTTTTAATTGTTCACCAGGTGGTGCTGCATTTAAAAAAAAAAATTATGATTTTTTATGTCTGTGTGCCAACACAGACATACTGTTTTTCTAGGAATTCTTTATTAAAGTGTGTGTGTCAACGCACACTTTTCTGTTTTTCTAGGAATTCTTTATTTCTTTCTTTCTTTCTTTCTTTCTTCTTTCTTTCTTTCTTTCTTTCTTTCTTTACCGGCAAATTTGTCCGACCTTTCATTTGAAAAGTATTACATGTAGAAACTCCAAACTTTGCACAATTATACTTCTATGGATAAAGTCTGGCCTTTTTATAATGAGAGGTCATGTTTTTGAAAATTATGCAAATGAGGGCTAATTAAAGTTTTAAATCTTCAATATCTTGTATACTATAGTAGATGTGGTCCCAAGTGTATGGGAGTTCAATCATAGCAAGGTAAAGGTCATCTCAAATGTCAAGGTCATGTCAAGGTCAAAGGTCATGTCAAGGTCAAAGGTCAATTTTAAGGCAAAGTGTCATTTTTGAGGTCAAGGTTCACTTCAGGCAGAGGTCATCTCAAGGTCAAAGGCCACTTTACTTGGTGGCCTTCTTCTAGCCATAACTTGGTCAATTTTTATCTAATTTTGATCATGTTGGGCTCATATTGTAGCTATTGTAACCCTGCATATTTTAAAATTTATGTGTGACCTCTAATGGTTAAAGGTCAAGGTCATTTGAACCTTTGAAAGTTTCATCCAGTCACAACTTGGCTATTTTCCATCCAATTCCAATCATGTCAGACTCAAATTGTAGGAATTGCAACACTGCACATTTTTATAAGAACACGTGACCTCAAAAGGGCAAAGGTCAAGGTCATTTGGAGCTTTGAAAGTTTCATTGTGCCATAACTTGGTAAATTTTCATCCGATTTGGTTCATGTTCATGTCAGTTTAACTTCTACTAGGGGGTTCCTGACCATTGCGCATGTAATGAATCTAAAACAAAAGTTGTAGCAATTTGAATTATGCTAAATAGCACCATTAGAAGTTTTAAATCTTAAATAACTTCAAAGCTGTAATAGATAGAGATGTCATTCCAACATCTACTCCTGTGTTATGGAATAGTTGTACATTGCCATACCAATATGCTTTGAAGACACACACACTGATTTGCTATGCAGCAAATCATCTTTTCTAGTTTCTTTCTTTCTTTCTTTCTTTCTTTCTTTCTTTCTTTCTTTCTTTACAGGCAAATTTGTCCGACATTTCATTTGAAAAGTATTTTTCAAAGAAACTCCAAACTTGGCATGATTATACTTCCATACATGAAGCCTGGTCTTTTCGTAAAGAGGTTCAACGGTTTTGAAAATTATGCAAATTAGGGCCATTTGAAAATTTAAATCTTGAATATCTCCAAAAATATTATAGGTACAGGTAATCAATCCAACTTCGATTAATATGTTGGTTAGACTACACATTTTTGTAATTTACATGTGACCTCTAAAGGTCAAAGGTCAATGTCATTTTCCCATTTGAAATTTTCATCTAGCCATAACTCAGTCAATTTTCAACCAATTTTAACCATGTTGGACCTAACCTGTAGGTATTGCAACACTGCATATTTTTGTAATTTACATGCAATGCCTAAAGATTAAAGGTCAAGCTCATTCAGGCCTTTTTGTTAAAACTAGCCATAAGCGTAATGGAATGTGAAGTACCAAAGGCTACAAAGATGGTATCAGTCAAGATTCTGGGGTCCGCTTTCGTAATTGATACTTTTAGCCCAGATAAGAGAGACTGGGTTTGATATCAGGCTACGGGCAGCATGCTTGTCTGTATGTGTGCCCCTGAGTAGCACACAGCATGCCGTGTGTGACTGCTTTTGTCATGTTTGCACAAGACAGACAAGACGTAACTTAGAACATTGGAAGAACACATAATTAATCAATTGGGTAAGACATAACAGATTCAACTGAAAGCCACAGGAAGCTGTAGTTTTCCTTGCAGTGAGGTTGCAAGGTTAGGATATCGTACAAGCCACGGGTAGCCAGGTCAGTGTTCAATGTAAACAAAGCATGCACAAGTATGAATAGACTGACGTCTCCAAGTTGTATCATGCTTAGAAGACTACTTGGTTCATGAGAATGAAATGGAAAAGAATGATGACACAGTCTGTGGTAGTTTATATATCATTACATACTATCAAAAATGTTGTCTTTCTTTCTTTCCTTTTTTTCTTTTTTATGGATGTGTGCCAACAGACATATTGTTTTTCTAGGAATTCTTTCTTTCTTTCTTTCTTTCTTTCTTTCTTTCTTTCTTTCTCACTTTCTTTCTTAATGTCTGTGTGCCAACACAGACATATTGTTTTTCTTTCTTTCTTTCTTTCTTTCTTTCTTTCTTTCTTTCTTTCTTTCTTTCTTTTTTTCTTTCTTTCTTTCTTTCTTTCTTTCTTTCTTTCTTTCTCTCTCTCTCTTTCCTTCTTTCTTTCTTTCTTTCTTTCTTTCTTTTTCTTTCTTTCCAGACAAGTTTGTCCGACATTTTATTTAAAAAGTATTACACATAGAAACTCCAAACTTGGCAAAATTATACTTCTATAGATGAAGGCTGGCCTTTTGTTATGAGAGGTCATGCTTTTCAAAATTATGCAAATGAGAGCTAATTAAAGTTTTAAATCATCAATATTTTATATACTATAGTAGATGTGGTTATGAGTGTATAGGAGTTTGATCATAGCAAGGTAAAGGCCATCTCAAATGTCAAGGTCATGTCAAGGTCAAAGGTCAGTTTTAGGCCAAGGTGTCATTTTTGAGGTGAAGCTTCACTTCAGGTAGAGGTCATCTCAAGGTCAAAGGTCATTTCAAGGTCAAAGGCCACTTTCGATGGCGGCTTTCTTCTAGCCATAACTTGGTCAATTTTTATCCAATTTTGATCATGTTTGGTTCAAATTATAGCTATTGCAACACTGCACATTTTGAAAATTACATGTGACCCCAAAAGGTCAAAGGTCAATGTCATCTGGACCTTTGAAAGTTTCACCCAGCCATAACTCGGCCAATTTCCATCCAATTCTAATCATGTTGGACTTAAATTGTGGGTATTGTAACACTGTACATTTTTGCAATTTACGTGTGACCTATAAAGGTTAAAGGTAAAAGGTCAAGGTTATTTGAACTTGGAAATATCATCCAGCCATAAGCTTAATGCAATGTGAAGTACCTAAGCACAAAAGTTGTACCATTTAATATTTACAGCTTTTGAAGGCACACAGACAGATTTGCTTTAAAGCAAATCTTCCTTTCTAGTTTTTTATTGTTGTCACTGTTTTCGACTTCTCCAGAACCGTCACTCAGATTAAGCTGAAACTTTGTGGGTATATTCCACGTGAAATTGTGAAACAAAGTTGTTCACTAGGTGGCATTGCTATGGATTCCTGATTTTGAACGATGTTTTCAATTCAGGTACTTATTGGTAAAAACACCTTTCCTATTGTCAGATTACTATACAAGTTAATGGGTATTCTAATGCTTTTTCACGTTTTGGACTTCTTTGAAGAAACTTTCTGTCAGATTCACCTTAAACTTGGTGGCAGTGTACCTGGGTCGTCACGCTCCAGTGAATTTTTCATGATATTTAGCTCAGCTGACCTGCTGGTCATCTGTCGGCAGAGCATTAGGTCCATGGGCCTGTTTGTTCCGAAAAATATCTTGATATGTGGGTCCTAAAAAGTGATCTCAATTTGGCCTGGTCTCTCAAGCCAGCTGTCACTGTATTCCCTTCTTTGGCAACAAATTATGAAAGGTACAACACCAAAAACTTTATAAAATTGAGAATATTCTGGAAGCATATCATATGCACACACAATTATGTGTCTACCAAAAATACCAATCGACCAACTGGTCAGTTTGCCGCCACAGATTACATTTTAGGCCCATGGCCTTGTTCATTAAATAATATCAGCTCAACTACCTCTGCATAACCAGTGCGGATAACAATCTACAGACAGATGGTACATCTATGTTGTGTTGTTCAGCATGAACAAACAAAGCAATCAAAGCATGCTGGCTTTTGGTATATGCCTGAAAATAATAAACAAAAAGATGGGCACTAATTATGGACATGGCAGTGCAGACTGGAATGCTGTGAATGCGGGTGGGCATTCTCTGAGTGAAGATATTGGAGAGCTAGTGTAAAAAAAATACAAATCGGTATACAAGTTGATGGTGTCAGACATACACATTTTTAATGGTGCATTTAAAGAAAAATATTCATGAATTTTTTACTATCATAGTAATTCTATAGCGGCGACATGACGCTAACAGATAATTGTAAATCTGGAGCATCTGGGAGGAAAAGTTGTGTTTTTAACAATTTGTGGTTTTTCATTGTGGGGCATACATTTCTTCACTTTAAGTTTCACTTTGCCTTTCCATTACAAGTGAAAGATACTAAGTATAATTTTTAGTGAAACAAGTTACACTACTCCTCAACTTTATGAACCTGAATAACTACAGATTCTTTAATAAATTTATGCTATTTATAAATTGCACTGAATTTTATTCCTGTTTTACATGAAAAATGTTTCACATCACCGCCTTTCAGGCACAATTTAACAAGTTACACTACTCTTCAACTTTATGAACCTGAATAACTAGACATTCTTTAATAGATGTAAGGTATTTATAAATTGCAATGAAATTTATTCCTGTTTTACCTGAAAAATGTTTCACATTACCTCCTTTCAGGCACAAATTTTTAACACTAATTAGTAGTTTAAATGGGTTAATAATTCAAACTTTGAAATTCAATGTCTTCACTTGAGAACAACACCCAGTATGACCACAGATTTTCATTTTGAAAATTTGACGTTTGGGTTGACCTTTTCACAGAATTGCCCATTTCTTCTGAAGAACAGTCAATTAGATTCACTTCAGACGTGTTGGAGGTGTACCTTCAGTGGTTTTCTGCCAAGTTTCTGCAATTGGTTTTGCTCTAGTGATTTTTTTAATGAATTTTTAGTTCATTTTTTTAGCAAACTACTCCAAATCTGCCTAGCCAGTTGTTTTGAAATTCAATAGGGACAGTTGTAGGTACCCCCAAGACCATAATTTGTTCAACAGGTGGCAATGCAATTTTTCATATTTTTTCAAAAGAATTTTTGCATGTTTTTACAATTTTCAACTTATCTCCAATATGTCACTTGTGGGAGGGTTAAATGAAATTCACTCTGGATCCATGATTTTTAATGAATTTTTTAATTCAGGTACCTGTCAGTTAATGCCTGCATTTCCATTGATTACTATGTAAAGCAACTAAGGGGATTACAATAGAAATTCACAGTCTGGAGATATGATGTCAGCAGAGCACAGGACTGTTAACAAAAATAATGAATTTAGGGACTTGGTGGTGAATGCAAACATTCCTATTGATTACGATGGAAGTCTGAAGTTTGCAATGGTGATCTGCATTGGCCAGTTGCTCTGGACCAGGGTGGGATTGATCATACATTGAATTCGCAGCCCTCATTTCTTTTTTCAGCTCTGCTGACCTAAGATCACAGAGCTTATATTGCACCGCTCATGTCTTTCTACCCATAAACTTTTGCTCGTTAGGGTGATACTGTCCACAGTTTTCAAGTGAAGCCAGTATAACTTTCAGGACTCATAGTGTGTATAAAAATCTAGGTCAAGTTTGATATTGGTGGTGCCACCTATAGTATTATGTAGCATGTGGGTTCAAATGTGAAAATCTTGTGAACGCTCTAGCATCTTGAATTTGTTGTGGATTTTCATGAAGTGTGGTGGGATTATGTTGGAGGTTAAAGTTTAAGTTGCTAATGATACTAGTGGAACCTCCTATAATTTGATGCAAATTCTGATACAAAATGTGTTTTAAGATATAAAATTGCACATCTGGAAAAGTAGTTGGATAAGACTTGCCACATTTACAGGATATATATACCATGTCCAATATTAGACGTTTATGTAATATCAGTGCACTTGACCAATTTTTGAGAAGTCACCATACTTGTAAAGTTGAAAGAGGTGATTTTGGTATGGTAGGGTGTAGCTTGGGCATCAATGGCAGAAAGAATTGATCCTCCAGATTAAAATTGCACTTGATTACATTGTACATAAAACTGTTCTTGATAACCTATTTTGGGGGTCACGGTGATCCAGTAATTGATGGAGTTTGGTGCTTGTGCAAGTTTATTATTTTTCTTCAACAACTCAAAAAGTTATGACCCGGTCTGAACAAACAGACTATGAAGAGAAAGCTGGATGTGGGATGCACATTTTGAACTTGATTTTTTTTAATTTGAGTCAAAGTTCAAGGTCAAATGGCCAGTTGGAATATAGGGATCATCTTGTGAATGTTCATCTGCACCCCAAAATTTTTGAGAATTTTTGCCCAAGCAGTTCCTTTGAAGGCGGTGTCTCCTAGGTCTGGCTCTTCCCCATTGGAGCTTGATCAGCCTGCCGTTGGGCCGGGTCATCTCTCAGGTGATTTGCGCTGACCTGGTGGCGGGTGGATGGGCTTCAGCGTTGGAACCTACCCCTGTTGAGGCTATGTGTCCCACTGGTTTGGTGGCCACCCTGCCCAATCAGGAGGCAGTGACATAAGTTGGTCCTATTGTTTCTGTGGCACCGAGGCCTATTTGCCTGGTGCGTTCTAGCCGGCTGGTCTCGCCCCATCCCCCGAAGAGTTGCATGCACAGTATGGTTCTAGTTCTTAGACTCCAGCAGCATTGGCACAAGAGGTAACCACTTTGTCAGAGCCTCAGACAGTCTCATGGTAGAGGACTGAGGAGGAGCGCCTTGGGGATCTTCTCAGCCATGGTGATGATCTGGAGGGTTGTCCCACTGCTGAGGACATTCTCACCCTCCACTGCTCAGACTTTCTGACTGAAGACTCTCCAGCAGAAAAAGAGGGGTGTCACTTTTTTCATTTGCTGTGGGAGCAGAAGGTGGCTGAGTCTTTCTTGCCATGACCGAACAGTCTGAGGATGTGGCAAACTGGGGTGACTGGTTTCCCTCCAAGGTAGAGATCCAGGCACACTGTTCTGTTTGCGAATGTAGCCTTCATGCTAGAAACTCTCCCTAGGGAGTCAGTGCTGCAGCCCATGGCAAAGCAGTCCAAGGCTGTGCCCATGTGAGCCGAAATGGTAGAAAAGGCCACCAAGTTGGAGGTACTATTCCCCACTTTTGTTGGAGGAAAGTTGAGCAAACTTCTATCTGACCTGGTAGATTCACGTGATGCGCTGGATGGTGGGTTCGCCTGTAATGCCCTAGCCCGCTGACACTTGCTGGCTCAGCAGAAGTCTTGGCTGAAGCTGTATTGGACTTGTAAATCTGTGTTAAAACTTTGCTTCTGTGACGGTTGAAGCTCCCTTGAGCGACTGCAGAGTTGGTCCTCTCAGACCTTTTGTGTTTTAAAGAAGATGGGTCGGTGATGATGATTATCGGCTCCTCCCTAGACTGTTCCAGTTGTTTGACCATGTGACTCTTGGAGAAGGTGTTTGGTGGCCCAGCCGCTCCAGTATCGAGCAGTCTCAAGGCCATACTGTGGGCCACATGCTCAGCAGAGCCATTATGTTGCATGCCAATGTGAACTTGGTGCACTGTAATAGCTCCCTTCTGTGGCTGCCCTGACCACAGCTGTAAGCAAGGATACTTATCAGCTGCCCTTAGTCCAGTGGGTCTGGGGCTGTTCAGCCAGGGAATTGTCCCTCTCCTTGAGCAGGCTGATAATATGCCCAAGGAGAAGTGGCAGAAGTCTGTTGACCAGGCTTTTTTGCAAAACATGAAGTCAGTGAAGGGGTCAGGTTCCCTTCGTTAGCATGGCATGGATGAGCATGGCTAGCAGCAGCAAATGCTGCAGAAGCAGAGGGAAAAGCCAGTTTAAAAGGGTGGCCAGCCTGCAAAGCCAAGCTCTTCTGGTCACAAGGGTGGCCAGAAGTCGGCACCATGCCCCTAGGGGTGTACACCATTGTCTGATGCCTCTGCAGGCCAACAGGTCAGCGATGCCTCTTTACCCATCCTGGCAAAGATAGACTGGTGGCTGACTAGTGTCATTTGCTGACAAGTTGGATCGCATCTCGGACGATGCTTTCCTGAGAAACATCTTCCATCATGGCCACTCATTGGAGATTGCCAGCTGCAGCTCTGCGCCCCTGTCAAGAGTTCCCTTTTCTTTCAAGGTGCCTCACTAGGAGGCGAATCGGAACCTCATGAACGAAGTCTTGCAAAAGCTTGTAGACAAACAAGCCATTGAGCCAGTGTTGGGGGACGGGTCCCAAGGCTTTTCAATCATCTCTTTTAGGTGCCCAAAATGTAGGCAGTCCAGGACCAGTCCTCGACAACTTTAATCTTGTCAAACAGCACCACAACATGAACACCCCAGCTTCGATCATAGCGCCAATGAGACAAGGCAATTGGGCAACCTCAATGGACCTGAAAAACGCGTACTTCCATACTTCCGTGACCAAGCTGCCTCGGAATTTCCTGCCCTCCATGGTTGATAACAAGGCTTTCCAGTTCAAAGCAAGGGATAGGGTGGCACATTTATCTGGATGATTCGCTCCTGCAATCTCAGGACAGGAGCTTTCTTCTGAAGGATGCACAGTTTGTCAGAGAACTGTGTGCAAAGTCAGGCCTAATTGTGAATCTCCTGAACTCCAGCCTGACCCCTGGGAGGGTGTTCATATTCTTCAGGGTTCAGTTTTTGATGGTCCTTTTCACCTCTAGGCCACCAGAGGACAGATGGAAAATGCTCTTGGCTCTCTTGAAACAATTCAAGAGGGCATTGGCCCTGATGGCGCATCAGTGGATGCACACTGACGTCTATGGGCTCTCGGGTCCCTCTTGGGAGCCTACATCATAGACCAATTCACCTTATCTTTTGAGATCGCTGCAATTGAAAGAGGCATCTCTTATCTCAGCAACTAAAATTGAATATAAATGATTTCATGCCAATGATAATAGGAATAAATGAAGTAAAAACAAAAAACAAAACTCAAGTGGATCCCTTCATCCTAAAATTGCCTAAATATGAAATGATATATAACAATAATTTCCAGAAAGACACTGAAAGGGGAACAATACTATATGTACATGAGACTATCAAGGACAAAGTGAAGTACTTAGACATACCATCGAGAGACAGTTTATTTATTGAGGTAAATCTTGACAACGATAAGAACCCAGATAAAAATAAATTGTTGTTGGGATGCATATATAGACATCATGTTAATTCAGATGAAGAGGACCGAAATATGAACCAGATTCTGAAAAATATAGCAACTGCTAATTATAAGAATGTGGTATTAGTGGGAGACTTCAATTACCCTAACATAAATTTGATAGACTGGCAATCTTCCTCTAATGTCATAAACAAAGAATCCAGATTTATAGAGTGCATTAGAGACTGTTTACTGCATCAGCATATCACTGAGATAACAAGAGGCAGAGGCACTGACAAGCCAAATGTACTAGATTTGGTCCTAAGTGATGAGGAGGATATTATCCAGAACTTATCAATCGAACCACCACTAGGGAAGAGTGACAATTCAGTGATACTATTTGACATAGAAGTTAATATAAATCTAGTGTGTGTTCAAAAGCCTAGCTTTGTTTATGACAAAGGAAATTACAGATCTATGAATGAAGCACTGTCAAAAATAAATTGGAAGGAAAGTTTACAAGAATTTAATAGTATACAAGACAAATGGAATTTCCAATCAGGAAAAATAAAAGAACTAACAAACATGTATGTCTCGACAAGGACGGCAAGGATACAACATAAAAATAGTAAAAGTGAGACACTACTTGACAGGAAGGTGATAGCTAAAATTAAAAAGAAGCATAATTTATGGAAAAGATACTTGGGTACTAGGAATGGGGAAGTGTATCAAGAATATTGTAGAGCGCGAAACCAAGTGAGAAGACTAAGCAGGAAAGTGATAAAGGATAAGGAGAAAAATATTGCAAAGCAATCTAAATCAAACCCCAAAATGTTTTGGAAATATGTACAAGAAAAAATGAACATTAGAAATGGTATAGCTGATTTAAATATACCTGGCACAGAAAATCTTGAAGACAGACCTCAACAAACATCATCTGATGATCAAAAGGCAGAGGTTTTAAATAATTAGTTTTTCAGTGTATTTACAGATGAAAGTGACCTGGAAGTTAATATGGATGATGTGCTTATAAACCACCCAATGGAAGATTATAAGATAACGACCAGTATGGTGGAGGAGACGTTAAAAAATTTGAATACTAGTAAATCACCAGGTCCTGATGGTATCCACCCTAGGGTCCTAAAAGAGACATATCTATCAGTAGCAGAACGCTTATGTTTTTTATACAATGAAACTCTCAAATATGGATGTATGCCAAATATATGGACACTTAGCAACGTGACAGCCATATACAAGAAAGGTGATAAAAAAAGAGCCAGGAAATTACAGACCAATGAGTCTCCGATGCATAGTATGTAAAGTCAATTGTAAGAGATCACATAATTGAAAACATTTGTATAAATGAGTTGTTTAGCTCACAACAATATGGATTTTTTTCCTGGGAGGTCAACAGTGTTGCAATTTCTCAAAGTCCTTGATGATTGGTCAGAAATATTAGAGAATGGGGACTCCCTTGATGTGGTGTACTGTGACTTCCAGAAGGTGTTTGACACTGTCCCTCATAGAAGGCTCCTCTTCAAACTACATATATATGGCATATCAGTAGAACTACGTAAATGGATTGAATCTTTTTTAACTGGTCGTCTACAAAAATGTGTAGTAAATGGCCACTCATCGAAAGATCTGGAAGTAAAAAGTGGAATTCTACAAGGAAGTGTACTTGGACCACTCTTCTTTATAATATATATTAATGATCTTCCATGGTCATAGATCCAATGACAAAAGTGCACTTATTCGCCGATGATTCTAAAGTGTACCGAAGAATTAAATCACCTGATGATATGAAGCAGCTACAGGCTGATATTGTAGCTTAACAAAAATGGAGTGACAAATGGCTTTTACGTTGTCACCGGGAAAAGTGTTTTGTTATGAGGGTGGGCACTTCAAACTGCCCCCCCCCCCCAAGACACTATAAAATTGGGCCAGAAGGACAGTTCAATTTTAAAGAGACAACGGCAGAGAAAGATGTTGGAGTTACTTTTGAAAATGATTTAAGTTTTGGAAAACACGTTCCTATTTATTCTTTATTATGTGGGTTGTCTTTGCTGAATATTTAGCTTAGACAAGGAGCCGCTACTCAGAGAGACATGTACGGGTAAAAGGCTCCGAAACATGTTGAGTAGTTACCCGCTGAAGACCCTTTAATTTATTTGGGCTGATACAGCCTATGTCAAAATTTTACAGAGGAACGTGTGCAATATAGACAATAGTAATTCCATATGTATACAGGTTAGACAGGGACAGGTTAGCTTATGGAGAGTAAAGAGTTCGAACTGCGGAATAGGATATTGACTACTAGGAAGTGGTTCTGGGCAAAAAGACACAAATACAAATATGAAGGAAAAAGTTAATAAAGCTAGCAAAGTTATGGGAATTATACGGAAGACCTTTGAATACCCAGACATAGATATATTCGGACAATTCTTTCAGTCCCCTGTTAGGCCAGTTTTAGAATACACAAACTAAATATGGTGGCTGCACTTGAAAAAACATATTACAGTATTAGAAAATGTACAAAGAAGGTCAACAAGCTGGTGCCAGGCCTTAAAGAACTCTCCTATCCTGACACACTTGGCAAATTGGATATCCCAACTCTAGCTATCGCAGGGCAAGCAGGGACATGGTGGAAGTATATATAATTTTAATCCCCAAAGGAAATTACGACAAAAGGAAATATAATTTCTCACTAAGAGTGGTGGATGTATGGAACAACTTACCTGAGCATGTGGTGGAAGCACACTCACTAAATTCATTTAAACACAGACTGGATAAACATTGGGACTCCCAACGATTGATTGATTTTGAGTTGATGGTCTTGCCACATGAATGTGATGCCAGGGCAGACCCTGGTGCCCTTTAATGGCAAGGTGGCTGTGTTAACTGATGTCTGCCTCCAGGGTTGGATATCTCATTTGAACTCTGTGACAGCCGTAGGTGAATGGCCTCCTCAGTGGAGGCAGTTTGCCATCAATTGCCTAGAACTGGAAGCAATCCATCATGCCATTGTGCGGTTTCAGCCACAGCTGAAGAACAAACATATCCTGGACAACTGCACATGAACAAACAGGGAGGTACTAGGTCGAAGTGGCTGTTCTCTCTAGCCAAGTTGATCTTTCTCTGGTGCCATCAGAATGGCAGCAGGCTCAGCTGTCGGCACACTTTTGGGTTGCCAGAATGTCAAGACCAACCTACAGGTGATTGAGTCTCTGAACCCCTGAGTGATGGAAGCGATCTGGGCCCTTTGGAGTCGACCACATATCAATCTCTTTGACACCAGGGACAATCACAGGATCGACACCTTTGTGTTCCCGTTTCAGGATGAGTTGGCGTGGGTGACAGATGCCATGTGAATTACATGGAAGGGAATGTGGGCATATGCCTTTCTTCTAACCAGGCTCCTGTGGGAGGTTCTTCACAAGATTGGGGAGGAGCAGTGTTAAGTCCTTCTTGTGAGCCCATGATAGAGGGAATGGTCCTTGGATGTGCTGAGTTGAGTGTAGAGCCTCCACGGACACTGCCTCTTCTCCCTCAACTACTTAAGCGACCAAGGTACAACAGGTTCCACCACAATCCTCAGTTTCTCAGGCTTCACGTCTGGCGACTATCACCAAGGGCATTACTTCAGCCAGCTTCTGTCAGGAAGTGGCAGAAAGAGTTGCCCACTGAAAACTTCTTCAGTCATCTTTGAAGATTTATGACTCGAGGTAGAACAAGTTTGCTTCTTGGTGTGCTTCTAATGATTTCTCTTCTTGGTAGGCATCAGTCCAACAGATTGCAGACTTTCTTTTGAGTCTCTATGAGGAAGGGCATTGAAGTACCCACCAAAGAGGCATGCAAGTCGGCCATTGCGGCTATCCTTGAGAGCAGGGGTTAGAGTTAAGGGATGGACCCTTTTCTCTGTGGACTTGTCAACAGCTACTGGGAAGGCCCAGTGAAGCACAACCTAGTGCCTTGCTGGGATTTCTGTGGTTCTCGGGGCTCGCAATAGGCTTCCGTTCGAGTCTAAGGATATGGTTACAATCAATCTGAACATCCTTACCTTTAAGATGGTCTTCCTGTTAGCTCTAGCTCTAGGCACTAGGAGTGCAGAGAAAAACGCTTTGGATAGATCCCTTATCAGGTGGTCTGGTGATGGGAAGGATGTTGCCTGGATGGGTTTTTGGGTCAAGTTACTCATGCCGACAATGTCCAGGTCTGAGCCAGATTGCCCTCTGTCCTAGGCTGAAACTTTTAACACAGAAACGGATGTTTTTAAAATATAATTAAGCCCGGACATAACTAAGGCATCTGGTCCTTAAGGTGTAATGGTCATGCTTCTGAAAGAAGCAGCACCTAACCATTTATTCTTCACTTGCTAGATTATTTAATCTTTCGCTGGACAATAGGAAATTTCCTTCCGCAAAAATCAATTTTGGAAATCAATTAATTTTTTTATACCCAAAAATCATTTATTGATATCAATAAATGCAATTTTTGGTATCAAAAAGTAATTGTGGATATCAAAAATATTTTTAGATATCAAAAATTACTTTTGGATATCCATAAATAATCATTGATAAGAAGAATTCAACTTTTGATATCCAAAATGTAAACTTTGATACCCAAAATTCAATTTTGGATATTCATAAATCTGACTAAATGTTAAAACAGCTTGCCATAGCATTCTCAATATTTTCAAATTTTGGCCAGCCCAAAAATTTCATGATACTACGGGTGTTGCCAAATATATCAAGCTTGACCTAGATTTTTATACACTTGACATAACTTGACAAGGTATATGGGGCTATCTTGAAACCTGTGACCTGTGTTGCATTCACAAACAAAAGTTATCAGAAGCACAGAAATGAATGATTGCATAAGCTCTGCTGACCATAGGTCAGCAGAGCTAAAAAGACCAATTGCTCTTCAGAAGCATCTTAAGTACATATTAATGATGTTGACATTTCCTTCCCACAGTGCAGTACATGGTACCTGCCAATATATACAGTGGAATCTCTCTATTAAGACCACCTAAGAGACAGAAAAATGTGCTCTTAATAAGGTAGTGTTCTTAGCGGGGATATAATTTAACTAAGGATAAACAAAAATGGGTCCGTACATTGGTAGTCTTAAAATAGAAATGGTCTCTTTATGGAGATGGTCATAACTGAAGATGCTACTGTATTCCATAATGCTTCATGCTATTGTTTGTATTGAGAATTAACCTGGGTATGAAGCATATTGCACAAAATCCTTAATTGTGATGTCAAGCAGACAAAGTAACTTGTTCTTATGGATGCAATATCCTCCACATTTTTAGGTGAGCCGATATGACTATAAAGCATTTATGACTGACTGTCCAATCATAAATCAGCATTTAGGCAATCCGATATTGTCCTGAACACAAGTAAATTTTCTGGACTTTATGGAGATTTAACTCTCAATTTTTCCAAAATTGTAAAAACAAAATGCGTTTGTTTAATGGTGAAAATCTTGATATTGGTGGCACCATGGGCTACAGTGTGCATAATATGTCAGAATGTGAGTTTTCTGAGCACTACGATCTTGGAATTTTAGCTCTGCTCACCTGGGTCTAAGAACTTATATGATCCACCATGCCCATCGGTCTGTAAACCTTTTGTATGTGTGTTCGTGACCATGAGACGTTTCAGTTTCAAAGTCCAGCCCTTTTAACTTTCAGGACTTGGGGTACACAAACCTAGGTGGAGTTCCATATTCGTGGCAACATCTACATGTGTAGTATTATGTGTGTACAACAATGTGAAAATTTTAAGAATGCCTTATCATGAAGTTTTCTGTGAATTGCCAATCAGGCAAAAAGAAAAAAAAATGCATTGAAATTTGGTGGCACCAACTGTATTATAACACACAATATTGTACAACCATACATAATTTTAATACAAGCATTTTTGGTGTCATAGGTTTTGTGGCATAGTTTTTTTATCAATATTCTTATTCTCCTTACAAATTCACTTATTTGTGATGTGTTTTTGCTAATGTGTAAAACCTGTCCAATGACCACACCACAGCCTAGGTTCTCTGGAATGTTTCCATGGTTATCAGGAAATGAAACTTTGTCAAATTTGAGTTGGTCTTGTTTGTCAAAAATCCTTCTTACATACGGGTTGTTGTCAATCCCTATTTCAAGATCAAGGAAAGTTGCCTTATTGTCACTCTCAGTTTCTTTATTGGATGGATGGATGGATGGATAATCAACCCGAAAACAGAAGGGTCCCGTCTATAGGGCAGACTCTTAAAAATGTGTTGAAAACACATATTTTGAAAAAGAAGAAAAATGTTAATGATAGCAAATGTAACACACGTGTATCATATGTATATGTTTCATACTGCTTAATGTGAATGACCTGGACCTACTGTCTGAAAGCCAGAGAGGGAATACATTTCAGGAATTATTTTTTGTGTCACATTTTGACTTGTGTTCATAAACTTTATGTATTCATTTACCATTTCAGAAAAATTCAAGTCTGTGATGTGTAGAGTCATGGTGGCACACCCAGTGGTTGGGCTATGACTTGGAACTAGCATAATAGGCATAAAAAACAAATGAAATTCAACACTGTGTGAAATTAAATTTGGAACACAATTTACATTGAATGTGTAAGGCCAATGGTCAAATTTTGACCTATTTTTCCAAGGTTATTAGGCACCCCAGAGATGAAACCCAATGACATGTCATCACCCCAGGGCGAAATTATGCAATAAGTGTCAGGATGCAATTGTGTGTGTGTGTGTGTGTGTGTGTGTGTGTGTGTGTGTGTGTGTGTGTGTGTGAAGACAAAGTTGCTTGATCAGTTCAGAGCCAGGGTCCCTAATTATGTAAGATTTTAACAGTGCTATGCATTTGAAAAACGTTATAGTTAAAAAAATAGCTGCTCATGTTCATTGACTGTAAATAAGGTAGTGCCACTACTAGAGGTTATATAGTGTCCAAGGATAACCAGAGACTGCTGTTATTTTTCCCAGTGGAGAGAAGGCAGGCTCCGTCTCAAGAGGTCTTGTGTGTGATGGAATGTAACCAGTGTTGAAGATTAGTGCATCTGTCATGGACGTATTGGGTGTTATATATGTGGGCCAGCAAATTTTGGAATATTGTGGGTTGGTGAAATGTTGTGCAAACAGGAAGAGCATCTGAAGATTCATCACAGTCTGATTCAGAATCAGAGCTTTGTTGATTATGTGGGCTTGAAAAAGAGCATAATGATTCAAATGACATTGGCGGACAATTAGGTATTCGGTACGCCTAACTGGGTTCACTCCTGTCTCTGTGGAGGAGTGAGTTTTTATCCCACCTCTGCAACCACACCAGTTTAAAGAAGATGGCTGCATTAAGCCAGGTATTTCCAAGTTAGTCTCAGCTTTATTCAGTTGGACTACAGGGTGGAGATCTCACATGATTTCACATGTATAAAAACAAAGGAGTATATATGGCAAATAATTTATTGAAATTAATATAGACTAGAGGTAATTGGAAGGTAAGAGGCAGGAACTCATAGCAAGTAATTGAGTAAACACAGTCACTGTTAATGAAAGTAAACCAAAAAACAAAACAAAAAAACAAAAAAACAAAAAAAAAATAACCAACCAAACAAACAAACAAATAAAAAACAAGAGGGCTGTGTGAACAGCCCATGCTCTGCTGATCTTGACATTCACCACACTTGCAGCTCTATGAACTTGGGAAAGGATCAAGGTCACCCATGTTCCGAGTAAGTCTGACCTTTATAGAAGACCACTTACATGTGCAACATCAAAGTTCAAGTAGTTCTCAAGTTATAATGAAGAGTAAAATTCATGTTGTATGTTGCACTGTGACCCCAGAAACGAGGTCAAGGCCATTCATGTACTGTCTAAGCAGGACCTTCATACAGAAACATTAACATGTGCAGCATCACGGTACTAACTCAAAACAGGTCTCAAGTTATAAGTAAACAGTAAATTTCGTGTCAGTTGTCCTGTGAATTAGCATTAGAATGCCCATTGACTTACACAGTAATCAATAGGAAAGCTGCATTGACCGAAAAGTACTTGAATTGAAAATCCTTAAAAATCAGGAATCCATAGCAGTGCCACCTAGTAAACAACCTTCTTTGACCCTTCCACAAGAATATATCCATCACATTTCAGCTTAGTCTGAGTGACGGTTCTGAGAACAAGTGAAAAATAGCAAAACCATACCAAAAATTAAAAAAAAAAGAAAAAGAAATAATAGAAAAAAATTGCAGCTTCACCTGGTGAACAAATTGGGAACAAGACGTCTCTGGGAGTGTCTGTATGAAATCAAAGCAATCGGGTGAGCGATTTCAGAGAAGAAGAGTTTTTAAGGTTTGCCCACCAAAAATTCCAAAAATCAATAGAGCGTGACCATATGGACAAACTTGGTAGAGATCCACCCAAGGCACATCCCCACCAAGTTTGCATTAAATCTGGCCAAAAATAATTTAAGTTATAACCATTACAAGCAATTCCCATGTTAAACTTTCCTACTAAAACTTTGGTAAAGATTTTTGAAAAAAAAAAAAATCGTAACAAAATCCAAAATTCATGGGAACATGACCATCCGAACAAACCTGGTAGACACTCACCCAAGGTACATCCCCACAAAGTTTGAAGTAAATCTGGAAGACGGTTTTGGAGAAATTAGCATTAGAATGCCCGTTGACTTACATGGTAATCAATAGGAAAGGTGCATTTACCGAAAAAGAGCCAGATTAAAAAAATCGTTAAACATCAGAAATCCGCAGCATTTCCACATAGTGAACCACATTATTTGAGCCTTCCACAAGGAACATATCCACCACGTTTAAGCTTAATCTGAGTAATGGTTTTGGCAAAGAAGTTGAGAATAGCTATAACACAAAAAAAAAATCATAAAAAATTAGAAAAAAATTGCAGGGCCACCTGGTGAACAAATTAAGAACAAGGAGTCCCTAGGTGTCTTCCTGTTCGATACAAAAAAAAGATACCTTTTGGAGCAACTATTCATGTATTCATGTGCCTTTTTCTTTCATATTTCAACTAAAACCTTACTAATTATATCTGAAATCTAAACAAATGAGCAGTCAATGCAGATATCAAAATTGCTAAGTAGAGCTAGGAAATAATAAGGAAATAATAATAATAATAATAATAATAATTATAATAATAATGATGATGATGATGATGATGATGATGATAATAATAATAATAATAATACACATGTCTGATACCCTCTGCGGCTGGGACCCAGCTCGAGGCATTCTCCCAACCCATCGGTAGTTTCTACTCCACAGAGAGGAAACCAGGCATGTAGTTATTAGACCATAAAATTTATTATTTAAAAAACCTTAATGTAAGTCATGTAGGCCTATCTGGCGCATAAAAAACACATAGGATCAATATAACTATGTAGTATGTAAGAAACTTTTGACATTTTAATTATTCATGATGTAATAGAGAGCCAGTACATATTAAAATTGGAGAAGCCATATTTGAAAACAAATTCTGGATGTCTGCAACAAAAAATTGTTAAAGTATTTTTTCAAAAGCTTTGTTTCATAACCTCTTGATATGAGTGTGATATCAGAGCAATTGGGTAAGCAGTTTCAGAGAAAAGGATTTTTTAAGATTTGTCCAAAAGAAAAACAAAAAATTCATTCAAAATCTAAAAATCACTGGAGCATGACCATTTGAACAAACCTGGTACAAACCCACCCAAGGTACATTGCCAACAAGTTTGAAGTTAATCTCGATGACAGTTTTGGAGAAGTCAAAAATGTGAATTAGCATTAGAATATTCATTGACTTCCATAATAACCACTTTGTTTGACCCTTCTACAAGAAACATATCCACCATGTTTCAGCTTAATCTGAGCCATGGTTCTGGAGAAGAACTCGAAAATAGCTATTACACACAAAAATTCATAAAAAATAGAAAAAATTGCAGCGCCACCTGGTGAACAAATAAAGAACAAAGAGGCCCAGGGAGTGTTCCTGTATGATATCAAAGTAATTGGGTGAGCGGTTTCACAGAAGATTATTTGAGATTTGCCCCCAAAAAATATAAAATAATTCATTAAAAATCCAAAAATCACTGGACCATGACCATTTCAACAAACTTGGTAGACACCTACCCAAGACACATTCCCACCAAGTTTGAAGTGGATCTGGCTGACGGTTTCAGAGAAGAAGTCGAAAATGTGAATTGTTAACGGACGACGGACGTACAGATGAAAGGAAGATGGTCGATGGAGGGAGGATCATAAGATAAGCTCAGCTGACTGACAAGTCAGCTGAGCTAAAAACCCACAGGAGCCAAGTCTCAGCTTCAGAGGCATGCAATAGCCTTATAATCAAATATATCGACGGACGTACAGATGAACGGAAGACGGTCGACGGAGGGAGGATCACAAGATAAGCTCAGCTGACTGACAAGTCAGCTGAGCTAAAAACCCACAGGAGCCAAGTCTCAGCTTCAGAGGCATGCAATAGCCTTATAATCAAATATATCGACGGACGTACAGATGAACGGAAGACGGTCGACGGAGGGAGGATCACAAGATAAGCTCAGCTGACTGACAAGTCAGCTGAGCTAAAAACCCACAGGAGCCAAGTCTCAGCTTCAGAGGCATGCAATAGCCTTATAGTGAAATATATCATTGGTACCTTTACAAGCACAAGATACCTTTGTATGTAGGCCAATGCTACCCATAGTTGAGGAAGTAGCAAGTCTGAGGGTTAACACAACTGTAATGTATATACTTATTTTGACGTGTACAAATATTTTCTTTTTTTTTTTTTTTTTTTTTTTTTTTTTTTTTTACATTTCTAGCATTTTACTGACATTTCAATTTCACTATTAAAGTCAGCTCAAGTTCATTAAAGCTATGTTAAAATAGCATTTGGTTAAGTTTTTTATTTTTGCAGTTGTGGTTCACACACAAAATTAAAACACAGCAAAATTTAGTGAATTCACAGTGTTATGCGGTATGGCATAATTGACTCAGCCTGTTTGTGTGAAACCACTCCAGGACCTCCCTCAATCTGCTCAGGTGCTCGGTGAAGGTCCTACCAGTCACTATTATATCATTGATGTAAACTAAGAGAGTTTTCCACTGCAAACCCCTCAATACAAGATCCATCGCTCTCTGAAAGGTCAAAGGGGCATTACATAACTGAAGGGCAGTCGGTGATATTGGAATGTACTGTGACGGGTGAAGAATGCTGTCCTGTCCTGGTCCCCCTCATCCACTTCAATTTGGTAATACCCGCTGTTCAGGTCGAGGGCCGAGAACCATTGGGACCCACTAAGAGTGTCCAGACACTCTTCGATTATGGGGAGTGGATAACTATCTTTTACATTAAGATCATATAACTTCCTGTAGTCCACGCACCAGCGGACTCCCCCATCCCGCTTCCTCACAAACGCCACGGGTGATGCCCACTCCCCACAAGAGGGCAACACAACTCCAGAATCCAACATCTTCTGCAAATGGGACTCTTCTTCCCCTTGAAAACCCAAGGGTGTGTGCTGGGGGGTAGAGCGGGGGGTTTGCCGAATGGGACGTGCATCTCCTGTATGGATATGGTGCTTAACGCCACTGTAACAACCCAAGTCAGAATCATCCTTAGTGAAGACATCCTGAAACTCTACAAGCAAGGCTCAGAGCTCTGTGGCCTGTTCTTCAGTAAGGTCTGTGCTACGGGCCATGTATAAGTCTTGTATATGGGGAAGAAGGTCTCTGCTTACCTGCAATGTGTAAGCCTCCGAGCCGCAGGCAACATGCTTTTGAGTACCCTCTACCCCCCCCCCCCCCCCGAGACCTGCTATCATCATCAGAAATTTTGTCATACTCCCTTGACAAGGAGGAGGTCCCTAGCCCCCTCTGAGACTCGAGGATCTCAGAGGTGCTATCTGGGCTATCTACGACCTCTGCATCAATCAACTGCCCCCTCTGAGACTCGAGGATCTCAGAGGTGCTATCTGGGCTATCTACGACCTCTGCATCAATCAACTGCCCTATACAAGTGCCTGCCTTCAGCACAACCTTTTCATTGGCTATGTTGATCATCCTGATGGGAAATCTCTCCCTACCCTGTACCAGGACACTTCCAACTGCCACATCACTGCACACACTAATGGGCTCCAGGACAAGTGGCGAAATTCCAGCCATATCACTTGCTCATGCCCACACTACATTCTCAGTTTCTGGTTAGAGAGAAATGGTGCTTTCCAAAACTACACGGCTAATCATTCACAGCTCCAAATCAGCCGATGCTTGGGTAGGAATGAACTCTCCTTCCACCCAAAGTCCTCCTCTGGCTTTTATAATGGCATCAACAGCCGCCAAAAAGTCCAACCCCACTAGTACCTCTTCCCTGATGGGAGCCACAATGACAGGCCACTTAATTTCTTTTCGTCCGACTCTAAAGGTCAACAGGAGTCCCTTTCTACCATCTACACTACCACCATATCCAAACCCTCGGAGCTTTATGGTAGGCAACTCAGCCAAAATTCGGGCTGGAACTCCTATCCTTATGGCCATGGCGTCTGACAAGAGTGTGGCCTGGGCGCCAGTATCAATCACTGCCATCTGAGAGCAGCACCCCACTTCCATCTCTACATACATTGTGGTGTAGGGACCATCCAAACCTCGGACACATATTTCTTCATCCTCACATTTCGCACCAGGGTCGAGGTCCCACTTCTCCACACGGTACACTGGGGTTTTTCTCACTGGATGGGGTTTATCACTTTTCATGTAGTGCAACAGTGAATCATCAGTTTTTGAGATACGTTACCTTTCTGTGGCTAAATCTTGTAGGGCTGAGCCTCGGCCACCCGACTCAGCCCTCGGTCGTTTCCCTGCGACACACTTGGACTAGGGCCTCTAGTTCTGTTTGGACAATTTGCATTATAATGGCCCATTTCATTTCACCCAAAACAACAACCATCATTGCCTGATCTAGCCGGGGAGGGTGACCTTGACCAAGGGGGGGGGGGGTGCCCTGCCACTGACTGCCCCTTTCAAGGGGATGACTTCTTTCTGTTGGGGAGCGAGAAAAAGGCATTGTCACCCCGCCCTGTGTCTTATTCTTAACTTTCAAGCCTTGAGACCCTGCACCCTTTGGTGCTAGCGCTTCATCGCAACGGCGGGATAACATCCCCTATCCTTAGACAGGCCCTGTGACAGGGAACTAAAACCTTGCTTCAATTGTGAACCAATGTCTTTTAACACGGAATTTAATCTGGTGTCAGCTGTGAACCCATGTCTTGCGACATGGAATTTAAGCCCTTTGTCAACTGTCTTATGGCTTCAAGCTACTGCTTATTCTGGGGGTCTTAGCTTGGTTCTGCTCGTTTTATTTGCCGACAACTGAGGGAGTCATCCTTGGACTAAACTTCCGCAAAATCACTAGCAAAAGCTACCTTGCATACTCTAGGCTTCCCAACAGATGTGTCCCTTGAAGTCCCATGAATAAACATGTACTCGCACATGCGAGCTCTCACCAAGTCTTCAGCCTCCGCTAAAGTCTTAGGCCCTTGGGCCATGACCAGACAAGCAACCTCTTTTTCCCTTTAACCCTTCAGGAAAACATCGATTGCAAACTCTTCCCAGACAGCTGGGTTGACAGAACTATAGGCCAAGGGAACCAGTCTTCAGATCTCCTCAGCATATTCTTCCACGGAGTGTGTTCCCTGTCAGAGTTCCTGCAGTCTCTTTCGTAGAATGCTGGGGGCATCTCGGATACCAAACCTATCGGCAAAGTTTCTCCGAGTGGCCTCCTACGTGGCCATCGCCACAGTAGACAAGGAGCACAACAACCGGACAGCCAATCCAGCTTCTCCCATTTCGACAACCTATACCTGCGGGCGTATCGCTCAAAGGGAACCTCAAAAAGGCCCAGCCTGTGGTACCATCATATCGTGGTGGTTTAGATGCTGGTGCACAAGGGACCCCAGCTTCACGCCCCCGTGGCCTGACCTGGTCAGTTACACCTCTCTGACTACCTCTCTCAGAGGGAGTCCATTCCCTAGGGCCCACAGGGGGCTCCTCACCATCACTACCCTCAGACAAAAACTCCCTCTCATAAGTCCTTCTCTCTTGAGACCTAGTCTGACTGGACCGACCAGAGATGTCCATTTCTTCAGGGGAGTGGGCCTCCTCATGGCTCTCTCCCATATTCTGCCTTTGTGCCCCAGTTCTCTTATATGACTGGTCTCTGGTCATGTGTGAACTATTGGAGGCAACCCCCTCTCCCATCCTATACCCTGTGGGCGGTGCCCATGATGTGCTGCCTGTGAGGGAGTGCACTTGCAGCAGTGCCTGCCCAAGCTAATCCCCCGTAATACTTTGGGGGGGGGGGCAGGACCCAACCTGTGAGGGTCCTGGAAGGGCCCCAATCCTGTATCACTATTTCTTTCCTTAGCACCTTCCCATCTGGTCCTCTTGGACCCAGCACCACCCCATTGTGTTGAGTTTCCCAAAAAATGTACAGCTTATCAGCTGTTTGGCCTTCACTCTGGCCCCTATGGATAAATGACAAGGGACACAACTAGGGTGACCCTGGCCTTCCGAATCTGTACCTGTCTGTTGAAATGTGCCTAATAAAGTTCAAATATCCCATGTAATGTGGCATACCATATGTCTCTGTGTTCCTTGTTACTTATTCTCTTAGATACCCTTAAATACTTGTAGCTTTCAGCTTCCTACCTCCTGTTGTACACATGTGACTGCATTCCAAAAACAAAAAAATACTATTTGTGTCGACCACCCCTGCCCCTGGCACTTCCGATTACAGTCATGTGTGTATTCTCTCTCTGTATGGGGGAAATCCTGACGGAATTAGGCCTAATTACTTTTGCTCACGCAAAGGTATTTCTAGTCAGTTCATCTTTGTGGGGAGCCTTCTCAGCATGCATTTTGGGTACCTGCTCACAAGTTAAATTCAAAGGCTCTCCGTGCCATTCAACTGAAGCCCCCTCCTGTTAAACATTAACTGGCCTTGTGTTCTGTATGTTGTCTGAGTACATGTAAACATGTTCCTCACTGAGTGACTTTATGCTATCTTCTCTGATTCACATTGAAATACGCTGTTATGATAGTATTATTTTATTCGGTCATTTAACACCCATTGTGTCATATATTGGTGAATGTGGAACTATTTTTACTGTGAATGTGGAACTACTTCTACTGTAAGAATATGGGAGAGCAATTTAAAAGGGACACTTTGGTCGATGGCAACTCCGTGTTGGTTGTTCTTATAGCTCAGGATATTACAAATTGGGGACGAGTTGGTACCAGGACCCTTACGAAGAGGGAAAAAGGAGTTTATGCCAGGATTTTTTGCCAAGAACCCTTAAGAGAAAGGGAGACACTAAATGGCTACAAATTTTGGGCACATCAGAGCTTTTAACGAAGCCATGGAATCTTTCGAGGACTATGGCGCCCGTTTTGAGGCATTTATGGCGGCTAATGGTGTCGCAGAAGGTGACGGGGATAAAAGAAAGATTTGTTCCTTGCCACAGTGGGGCCACAGACATTCAAACTCTTAAAAAAATCTGTGTAGCCCGAATAATCCCAGTGATAAGTCTTATATGAACCTAAAGAAATGTTTGGAGGACCATCACAAACCAAAACCTATTATCATCGCTGAACGTTTTACGTTTTGGACTGCTAGCCAGACAGACTTTATTGTACGGTTGAAGAACCTGTCATCAACTTGTGACTTTGGTGACTTTTTGCTTCAAGCTTTACGAGATCACTTGGTCTCTGGTCTTCACCCTAAAATGGTTCGAACCCAGAGGCATTTACTGTCTGTCAGGGATCTTGAATTTGATGGGGCATAAACGAAGTGCATAGCGGACGAGATGGTGGGAAAAGCAAACTTCGAGCACATGCGTGAAGCAGTGACAGGTCAAGGTCAGGCCAAGCTTTATGCTAGTAATGTTAAAAGTGGGCATGGTGGGCAAAGACTTCCAGGGCAGAGAGATGTCGGATACCAGGGTCCTACTCCTAGAGGACGAGATGCTTGTACTTGGCAATCATGCCCCAGAGACCTGCAGACTTAAGAATGCTGCATGTATTGAGTGCAAGCACAAAGGGCACATAAAATCCATATGCAGGGATGTAGGATCCAGACAAAATACTGATGGAATCGAAAGCCAACACAACATGACTGATGATGCGGGAACCAGGTTTATGAAGAATAATGGAGGAAAAAATCGAATACTTGGGCTACATGATAAGTGCGAAGGGAGTGCAGCTAATGCAGAGTAACGTAGATGCAATAAAGAAGGCGCGCAGGCCCAAAAACATTTCAGAATTGCAATCATTCCTCGGTCTGCTTAACTACTATGGTGGTTTTGTACCAAACCTGTCCACACAGTTACACCCCTTGTACGCCCTACATTATCATAGGGCAGACTGGGTGTGGGGTAAGGAATGCAAGCAATTATTTGAACATGCAAAAAATGTCATTGTATTGGTGCATTATGATGCAAATTTGCCTTTGGTGCTTTCAGTAGACGGGTCACCCTATGGGATAGGCTGTGTATTGAGCCATAGGTTTCCTGACAGTTCAGAAAACCAATTGCATTTGCTTCATGCGCTCTAAATGCTGCCAAGAACAAATTATGCTGAGATTGAAAAAGGAGGGTCTGGCAATCTTATTTGGCATTAAGAAGTTTCATTTGTATCTCTATGACCACAAATTTTTTCTGGTCACTGACCATGAGCCCTTGACCAAAATTTTTGGGCCAAAAGCTGGCATCCCAGCACTGGCAGCTGCTAGAATGCAGCGTTGGGCACTTTTGCTGTCAGGCTATGATTACTAAATAGAGTATCGCTCTTCTGCAAAGAACATCAATGCTGATTTATTAAGTAGACTGCCACTTCAAGTGCTAGGAATTTCTGAAGATGAAGGTTTTGTATTTGCTACTGTTGTGGATACATTGCCAATGACAGCTGAAAGAACTGCTAGCTACACAAGTAAGGAGTCTGTTTTATCCAAGGTGTATGAGTACACTTTATCTGGTTGGCCAAATTTGTGTTCTGATGTATCACTGCAGCCCTATTGGTCACGCAGGCAAGAGCTTTCAATTGAAGATGGTTGCGTGCTTTGGGGTAGAAGATTTATTATTCCCACAGCCTTGCAGGAGCACATGCTTTCCGAGTTACATGACTGTCATTCTGGAATGTGTAAAATGAAGGCTCTGGCCAGATCTTTTGTTTGGTGGCCAGGGTTAGACCAAGATGTAGAGGACAAAGTGAGAAAATGTATTGCCTGTATTGACACACAAAAGATGCCAAAGTTGGTTCCCATACTTTTGTGGCCATGGCAGAGAATTCACCTGGATTATGTGGAAATAAAGGGTCAAAATTTTTTGATTGTCATGGAGAGCCATTCAAAATGGATGGAAGTTTTTCCAATGCATTGCACAACTTCCATTGCTACCATTACTGCATTAAGGTCCTTATTTGCTCGTTTCGTTCTGCCAGAACGTGCTGTCATGGACAATGGGCCTGAGCTAAGTAGTGTGGAGTTCAAATAATTTCTAACAGCTAATGGCATCAAACAGACACTTTGTCCTCCATATCACCCAGCCAGCAATGGCTTAGCGAAAGGGGTGTGCAAATATTCAAACGTATGATGGAAATATGTGATCCAAGCCGTAGTTTACAACACAAAGTAGCCAAGGTCCTGTTCAATTACAGGAACATGCCTCACTCAACAAGAGGTAGAACACCTGCAGAATTGTTCTTAAAGAGGGCCACTTCTTTCATTGGTCAAACCATGCTTACAAAAGAAAGTCAAGAAACATCAGCAGTCAGTTAAAGCGCAAAAAGATGGGGAAAATCCAAAAATGAGATCTTTTGATCTATATCAAAGAGTTCAAGTCAGGAACATGAGAGGGGGGCAAGAGAAGTGGATTCCAGGGACTATTGTACAAAAGAAGGAACCTTTGACATATTTGGTGAGAGTACCGGGAAATAATAGAAGATTTGTGCATGCTGATCGTTTGATAGCAGATGATTCTGAATGTTGCTATGGCATGATAGTTGACAGGGAACGCAATGACGAACCCTTGGTGTCTTTGCCTGTGGTACCTAATCAGATGACAGAAACTGTAAACAGAGAACCACAGTTGCCTATTGAAATGAACAATGGTGGTGCTCAAACAGAGACTGTTCCTCAAACAGTGATTGTTCCTAATCCTGTCGGTAACCCACCCCAACCAGTTTCTACCAGATCAGTTAGAATCATTAAAGCACCTCAGAGACTGGACTTGTAATCTTGAAATGGTGATCATGATGAAAGGTGCTGGTGCTAATAGAGACATTTGGATGATTGCCAAGAATATTACTTTCATGGTATCTAGCTCAAGTCATGTAGTATTAAGTAGAAATTAGATGTTTACAGTATTACTCGTCTATATCTCTGAATGATGTTAATTACGTTTAAAATGCAAACTTGCATTTTGATGCTTTTGAAATTTGATTTGGTGCTAAAATTGAAACCTAGTAGTTGATATCTAGAAGGGAGGAAATGTCATATTTTGGCGAATGTGGAACTACTTTTACTGTGAATGTGGAACTACTTCTACTGTAAGAATATCGGAGAACAATTAAAAAGGGACACTTCGGTCAATGGCAGCTCCTTGTTGGTCGTTCTTATAGCTCAGGATATTACAAATTGCAACTTTTTACCGAAGTTATTCGCATGCCTCCTGTCTAGTTGATAAAGTTCTTAATGATTTTTTTTTTTTTTTTTTTGCACATAGCGTTGCTAATTTTATATCGCAATGCAGACTTATCATTACGTAAGTCAGCTCACTGAAGTTCTCACATAACTGCACCAGCTGACTACCTGATCATTTAATGTTTTTAAGATTGTGTACTTCATGTGCTAAGTTGATATGCACCCTGGGTAGTTATGGTCTCAATGTTCCGAGCATTTTGAGAATCTGCGCGATTCCGGAATCGCGCTGCGCATTTTAGGAATTCCCAAAATGCACGCCATTTTAGGAATTCCTACATCCCGCTGCGCGATTTAAAAATCTGCGCATTATGAGAATTTTTTTATACAGAATGTGTGTTTATAGCCTTAATGTCCAAATATATATTCTGTATGGTGGACGGATGTTTAAACACTCACACTGGATGTATGTCTGGTAAAACATCGTTTAAACAGATGTTTAAACACATTATTGGGTTTATGTCTACTAAAACATCGATCCACCACATTCCACTTCTGGGAGTTCTTCTTATGACCACTATTTTTGGGGGGGGGGGGGGCTGACCGACTTCACGGTGGAACCACAGAATATGTTGCCTTATTTCATGAATTTGATGTTTTGCCTGTATATACAAGGATAGGTCTATTTCAATGTTAATGCCTGACCGTTTGGCATTTTGTATTCCGTAATTATGATGCTTCTGTGTTAAATCGTTGACCGCAGTTTTATCCCTTTCAGCCTGGCGTAACATTGCTTTGAGCTAATTCATAGACCCGTAATTGGGTCCACGGCCTTTTTTTAAAATATGCACATAATCAAATGAATATGAGTCTCCGACTCTCGATGTCTCCAATCCGTGCTTGTATCAATTAAATTGCCATTTAATGGTATAAATCGAGGTTTAAGTTCACATGCATGCGTGCACTTCCATAAACAACAGTGAAACTATTTGGATCAAACCTTTGTAGACATGGACGGTGCTTCATTAAGTCAGAACAACAGTTGTCACACCAATACCAACATTTAGAAAAATTACTGCATTTTTTGAGCACTCGTATAGGCCTATCATGAAGAATAACATGTCTTCTATAACAGAATAACTAATCTGGTGCTTGCGCCATAAATTTCTGTTATAGGCCAACATGTAGATTTTTTTGTATTTCATTTTCACATAGGGCCTATGTGTTTAAACACATAATTGTAAGTAGTTTTTATGTGAAAAATTTATACCTCTGTGAATGAATATTTTAACTAGAGCCCGTCAAAAACCATATGCCATCGCCCATTCGTGACATGAACTATAATGTTGATGCAGCAAAAACGTTCACACCGTGAAAAATTTTATGCAGTTTCATAATGAGTTCGTATTGCATTCTATTGGAATCTTTATGCAAAAATATAATACCAGGACCACGAAATAGGCCTATACCTCTGTACATAGGCGTATTCATTTTTATATGTAGTGTGTACCATCTATTTAGTTTACAGATGCTCACATCATAAGGCAAATGTACCTCACGGGTGCCCATTTTGTGCGAGATAGGGCGTAACTGATGTGACTTAACATAGCATGAGTGGAACCTTTCAATGTCTGCTTCTTAAAAAAATCATATTATTATAAATAAATTAAGAATTGTATATACTTCAATTCTTCACTTCGGGCTTAGTGGTACACAGCATGCTTCGCTGGCCAAATCTCGTGTACCACGGCAGAGCATGGCATAACTGATATTATTTTACAGTGGAGGCATTCAGAAATGCGTCGCGCGTTATGATAATCATGACCATAGCAATTCTGTTCACAGCACCATTCACTTGTCATTGTGACACTTGTTTTAATCACATTCATTAGATTGGTAAATCCAAACACATTTTGTTCTCATCGACAATCTGCAAAGACAGCAGCTTTCGATAGTGCCCACATAGGCCTAAGATAAGCATTACGGAAATCAGGACCATGCATTTTACAATGAAGACATTCCCGGAATGGGCAACACAATGTAAGAATCCTTTTCTAGGCGTGATAAATAAGGTGGCAAAAGCTATACACATTGGGTGCTGTGTAAGATTTGACGAATATTACACAGTTCAAATTGAAAATATTGAGACCACCTCTTACATGTACAATGGCACAGGACAATTATGTCTGTGTGCCAACACAGACATGCTGTTTTTCTAGGAATTCTTTCTTTCTTTCTTTCTTTCTTTCTTTCTTTACAGGCAAATTTGTCCGACATTTCATTTGAAAAGTATAAAACGTAGAAACTCCCAACTTGGCACAATTATACTTCTATAGATAAAGTCTGGCCTTTTTATAATGAGAGGTCATGCTTTTCAAAATTATGCAAATGAGGGCTAATTAAAGTTTTAAATCTTCAATATGTTATATAGCTGTGGAGCTGGCTCCGCTATGTGTCTGCCACCCCACAAAACACACATGACCCGTGACAGTGAATGATTGGTACCAAATGGCCAGCTTATTCCAAAGTCCTGGCAAGTGTGACCACACGAAAATAAACCCTACCCTTTCCTCCTTAAGTTTATGTGTATTTTATTACCCCCAATAGCTTTCACTCAGAATCCAGAGCCTTTATAAACATTGTAAGACCTGTGGGACATTTTCACAAGGGTGTCACATCTCATTTAAACTGCAAACAAGCCATAATCCTGGTATATATTTTACAAGATGTGACATCAAAATGATCCTTTGAAAATGCGGCATCCCTTGTCTCATTCAGGACAGAAGTCTTCATTTGCTGTCAGTAGAATTTGTATCAAAGGGATATACTGAGTATTCTTATCTTTTAAATTAGGGGGTTCTGATTTAAAATTTCTTACAATCATAATAGAATATAATATCTGCTCATGATTTGTGATGTTCTGACCTTTTTTTTTTATTTGTTTCACACATTGTATTAGCAATGCAAATTTGAAAGAATTAGCAAAGAACATATCCTTTGGGTTCATCACTGAATGAGTTAATTTTGTCATATAAACATTGGCTGCATTGAGTGAATAGCTTTGTCTGGTTGGTAATTTAATTATAAGTTAATGTTTTCTTTCTGGACATACCAGTCAGTTCAGTGGCTCTTAAAGAAAACATTTTGGGCAACAGTATTTATATACAATTACACAGTCCAGAAAACGCTCAAGATCCCTGCTCATGCATTATGTCTGTGTGCCAATACAGACATACTGTTTTTCTTTCTTTCTTTCTTTCTTTCTTTCTTTCTTTCTTTCTTTCTTTCTTTCTTTCTTTCTTTCTTTCTTTCTTTCTTTCTTTCTTTCTTTCTTTCTTTCTTTCTTTCTTTCTTTCTTTCTTTCTTTCTTTCTTTCTTTCTTTCTTTCTTTCCAGATAAATTTATCCGACATTTCATTTGAAAAGTATTACACGTAGAAACTCCAAACTTAGCACAATAAAGTATTACACGTAGAAACTCCAAACTTAGCACAATTATACCCATATGGATGAAGTCTGGCCTTTTTATAATGAGAGGTCATGCTTTTCAAAATTATGCAAATGAGGGCTAATTAAAGATTTAAATCTTCAATATCTTATGTACTATAGTAGATGTGGTTGCGAGTGTATAGGAGTTCGATCATAGCAAGGTAAAGGTCATCTCAAATGTCAAGGTCATGTCAAGGTCAAAGGTCAATTTTAAGCCAAAATGTCATTTTTGATGTCAAGGTTCACTTCAGGTAGAGGTCATCTCAAGGTCAAACGTCATTTCAAGGTCAGAAGTCATTTTTGGTGGTGGCTAGAAATAACTTAGTCAATTTTTATCCAATTTTGATCATGTTGGGCTTAAACTGTAGCTATTGTACACTGCACATTTTTGAAACTTACTTGTAACCTCTAATGGTCAAAGGTCAAGCTCATTTGGACCTATGAAATTTTCATCCAGTCATAACCTTGCCAATTTCCACCCATTTCTAATCATGTTGGACTCAAATTGTAGGTATTGCAACACTGTGCGTTTTTACAAGAACATGTCACCTGAAAAGGGCAAAGGTCAAGGTCATTTGGCCCTTTGAAAGTTTCATCTTGTCATGACTTGGTCAGTTTTTATCCGATTTGGTTCATGTTGGGCTTAAATTGTGGGTATTGTAACGCTGTGCACTTTACATGTGACCTGTTAAGGTCAAAGGTCAAGGTCATTTGGACTTTGAAATTTGTATCCAGCCATAAGCGTAATGTGATGTGAAGTACCAAAGGACAAAAGTTGTACCATTTAATATTTACAACTTTTAAAGGCACACAGACAGATTTGCATTGAAGCAAATCTTCTTTTCTGGTTACATTTTAATCCGTGTGTTCGTGAAATGTGCATTTTGCGCACTTCAAGAAAACTAGGCTACATCGGTATCATTCTTGAAATGCGCAGCGCATTTTGAGAAAATTGTATCTGTATCATTGTGTTTTTGAAAGGCATAGCGCTGAAGTTAGACTATATTTTCAAATTGCCAAAATACGCTGCGCGCAACAGGAATCATGACCGTGTCTATTTTACATTTTAGACATTCCCGGGGTGCGTTGCGGCGCGTTATGAGAATCTTGACCATATTCTGCAGTCATTAAAACTTGATGCAGAGACTCCAACCCACGGCTTCATGCAAACTGAGAATCTCCCTCCTGGAGTACTATTGAAACAGGAGATGTGACGGGAGTGCAGCGACTGTGCTGGGGGATGGGTCTGTGAGGGCCGTGCCCCCTCCTGAGGTGAGACAATTTTGAAAAAAAGGAGTTAAAATGGTGTATTTTGATGATTTTTTTTTAACTCATCCATTTTATTATCGGGGGGGGGGGTGACATATTCTAAGCGGGAGAACGGGAGAATTTGGAAAAGGGGGAAAAAAAAAGGAGATCTCCCGCTGAAAACGGATGGGTTGGAGTCTCTGTTGATGAATGTTGGAATATATCAATCACATGTAGGCCTATTCCTTTCAATCGACACCCTGCAAACGGGAGGGGACCCTTTCGAAAACCCCAACATACATAGGGGCGCGTTACGGTAATCGGGACCATGTATGTCTTACTATTCGAAGATACTCCTGAAATGCGCAGCACATTTTAAGAATCCTAATCAAATGACCGAAGTTTCTTAGGCATTCGATGCAATATAAAAACTGGAAGAATTACCGAATTCAATGAAATAAAATTTCAATTAAACCTTATGAATGAAGAAAATCTGTAATAATCAAATACAATTTGATTGAACATTATTGTTACTATTATTACGTTGTGTGTGTGTGTGTGTGTGTGTGTGTGTGTGTGTGTTTTACCGGCAAACCGCACAGCAAAGGCAACCACAATATTAATAATGAGTCTCACATTCCAATACAGCTCATCAGAGGAATCATCACACTAGGGAACAAACAGGCATGACGCAAATTCTTCTGTTATCACTTTTATCAAAACATAGAGCCGTTGATATTAAACTTTGTGTTGTACAAACCTGATATTTACCGAAAAGTTAATAAAAGGTGAAAAAAGAAAAGAAAAAGAAAGAAAGAAAGAAAGAAAGAAAGAAAGAAAGAAAGAAAGAAAGAAAGAAAGAAAGAAAGAAAGAAAGAAAGAAAGAAAGAAAGAAAGAAAGAAAGAAAGAAAGAAAGAAAGAAAGAAAGAAAGAAAGAAAGAAAGAAAGAAAGACCATTTCCTTGCCATTCCTTATGCTGCAGTGAAAACACATGGTACTGGATCTTTAGTTTACCATTTTCAACAGTTACACTTGGTTAAGAGCAACTTAAACATGGACATGACACCAGTGTTCCACCCTAATATAACCGGCGTTACATTTTATTCGGCTAGAGCAATTCTAGAATCGCTCTGTGCGATTCCGGAATTGATGCGCGTTTTGAGAATTCCCCAAACGCGCAGCGCGATTCCGGAATTGCGCAAATTCCCATACTGCGCGGAACATATGTTATACATATGTCGCTTTGCAAGTGTCGTCTCACTTCAGACGCCCAATATTATGGTGAACTGGTAACTACCATGGTATCTTTTGTTTGTGCATGTATGTATGTATGTATGTATGTATGTATGTATGTATGTATGTATGTATGTATGTATGTATGTATGTATGTATGTATGTATGTAAAAATGAACGCTGCCTGTTGAGTTTCATAAATTTCAAGTCTTGTGCGCACCTAATCTGTGTCATTCAATTCCTGTTGCTTCCATCCTATATCATGTATAGGATACAGCCAATCTTCAAGAGTAATTTTTTTTTTCATAATCTAATGCACCATGGTTTCCATTTGTATATATGGTGACTGTTTGTAAGAATGCTTTCGATGGTGCCACTCAAAATTTTGAATGATAGAATGTGTACGTGTGTTTTGGTTTCATGGACATTATTTGATGACTGCTTATGCATAAATAAGATAAACTGCTGTTATCCGATGTTTTCCTAGATATCATGGGTCGATGCTAGGTATTGTTTTATTCACTGCTTCTGATTAGAGCACTTTTTTTTTTTTTTTTTTTTTTTTCCATTTTTTTTTTATTGAACGTTTCCATACATATCATACATTGTGAACATATACAAAGTACTGTACTGTGCATACATTAAGAGTCGTTTGTGTCAAAGTAAAATACTTTATAATACATAGTTACAGACTTTCCACAATATTTAGCCATCTCTTCTCAAAAATATGTTGCTTCCCATTAGAATTCAATATATGCTGTTCAATAGTTATTTTATATTTCAGGTACTTTAAAAATTCAATGAAAGAGATATTCTGCTTCTTGCACAATTCTTTGTGAATGTAATACTTGGCTTGTAATAAACAATTATTCAAAGCATATTTGTTCGGCATCTCATAATACCCTAAAATAATGTTGTTTGCAGATAATGTTAACACTTGAGAATTACAACTATTGAACCAGTTTTGAAAATGCATCCAAAATGCATTAATACATTGACAGTCCCAAAATCTATGTAAAATTGTGTCTTTTTGGTGGCAAAGATTACAGAGTTCAGAATCAGCAAGTCCCATTTTGTACAGTCTAGCATTATGCGCAACAAATCTATGTATAACTGAGAACTGGAATGCTTGAAGTTTACTTTCTATGGTGCATTTAAATGCAAGACCGAATATATTACTCCATTCTTCTATCTCAACGTTAAGTATGTCTGGCCACTTATTAATACATGTAGGAACTTCATGTATCTCATTTTCTATAATAAACCAATAGAATTCTTTACAACTGATATGTTTGATATTCTTTTTCTTGCCATTAATGATAAAAAATACAGTAGAAGGATTTTCTGTAAAATGTATATTTTTTAAATGCAACTTTTGTTTCCATTCTCGAGGTATAGCTGATATCAATGAGTAATATTCAAGAAAATTTATTCGTATATTGAACTTATTTTGCAATTCTTCTATATTAAGGAATTCTCCACGCATACTTAGTATATCACCTATAAATTTAATTCCTTTTTCATACCACTGTTTATAAAATACAGCTTTCCCACCAACCATGATAAATGCGTTGAACCACAAGAACTCATTACAAATAGCACTCAAATGTTTGGGGTGAGCAAAATTTCGGAATAATTTCCAGGCAGAAATAATGTCTTGATAGAACAATGGTAAATTATATTGTGAAATATCCAAGTGACATCTACTCATAAAGAGATCCTTAATATCTATTTCCGGAATGAATTTTTGGAAGACGACAAGCCATTTAGCTTTAACGTTATTAAAAATGCTGTTATCCGATGTTTTCCTAGATATCATGGGTCGATGCTAGGTATTGTTTTATTCACTGCTTCTGATTAGAGCACTTTTGTACTTTATTTTGTTTCTCACAGTATGGCACAGGATTTAAATGCACCATACTTGTATCTAGGAGTGTTGTTTATTTCTTGTTGCACTGTTATGTACCTGCAATCTTATTGCTTGTTTGATATCTTTCAGTTTTCTCTGCGATCGATCAATTGAAGCTCGATCTGTTGAAAATTGGTATGTCTAGCTTCAGAATATTGAAATTTCGGTATCACTTTCATATTTTTATTGTCTTAGCTGAGATGGTAATTTCCAGTGATAACCCTGTCCGTTCCTTTTTTATTCTTTGCATATTGTGGTCAT
Source organism: Hermodice carunculata (assembly GCA_964020975.1). Taxonomy (NCBI): domain Eukaryota; kingdom Metazoa; phylum Annelida; class Polychaeta; order Eunicida; family Amphinomidae; genus Hermodice; species Hermodice carunculata. The sequence goes on along the minus strand of OZ026629.1, from coordinate 23,403 downwards.
GACATTGAATCAATCTTGCTTACGTCAGAACAGTTGGTAATGTGTTCTAGTAACTTCTGGAAGCTCTGCTGGCCTTGACTTTTCTGTCATGATTACTTTAATATGTTTGGAATTGTTTGTGTACTTTTCTTTCAGCAACGGGCAATGATAATATTTTCCCTACATTCTGTGTTAAATATACATTAATTTTGCCTGTAATTGTTTTAAAACCGGTGGGGGATGTTATGAGTATGATATTCATAATAGGCAATATAGACTCATTTATTTCATGTCAGTACATCACTGTATACTCTACGCTATTGTACTTGTGTAACATGCTCACAGGACTCCTTCTGTGTCTCTCTCCAACTAGGTGGTCTCTCACATATAAACAGTGGTATGTTTTCTTTCACACATCCAGAGATACTTGATTCCATGATGCTCCCAATTCTAGGGTATCCTGTTTGTATTATATGTATTCCAGGCTCAGTCATTGTGTATCTTGACAGAATAATGTAGTTTGTGTTGAAAATGCCACATTCTTACAAGACTTTGACAACTAACATATTTTCAGTGGTCAGTGTGCAAAATGCATGTGTCACTTCTCTTAATACCTGCCAATTATACAATGAAAAGCCTATAATTTAAGAAGAGATCCAACCCCTTTTGTCTTTTGGCATAATTTACTAACTTTTAATTACTTTTTCCAAATTATTATTGGTTTAAAGTGAGGGGCTGTACTCCAGCCCCTTTTGGTCCCAGCAAAACCCAAGAAGCAGAGACAACAGTGACCACCTGGGGGATTTGAGCTTGAGGCAAACACCACACATACACATTTGTGAATCAGGAAGGGAGAGAGGCACAGGAGTCTGCTGTATTGTATGTGAAAGGAACTGCAATAAAAGGACTGATAAGTTTTACATCATTGTCTTCTCATCTAGGGTTATCCTGCTAATTCCTCATCTACATAATACCATACAATCTATTTAATATTGCTATATATATCCAGCATTCTAGCAATTTATTCAATACTGCAGTATATGCTGCATTCCATACAATCTATTCAATATTGCAAAATGCAGTAAAACCGGTGTTAAGTGGGCACCCTTGGGACTGGGCAAAAGTGCCCACTTAGTGGAGGGACTCAGGCCGCTGGGCCATATAGTCAAGTACAAGTTCAGGTATATGTATGCGATAAACTGTAGGGGGCTGTACAGGGCATTCATTTAGAAGGGATTAAACAACATCCTTGACATACTTCCTTTTATTAACCAAGAATTTCCTAGCTAAATGACAACTGCTTATGCATTGGAAACATTAATATCAGTGTTAAATGTCACTTGAAAAAGTCTGTGCGACTACGTGTATGTCCTTGTAATAAACAGTCTTCACACTGTGTTTGTAGGCACTTGCAGAAGCATATCAGCCCCGTTATGGCAGCTCACCACTTTACATAATCAGTTATAAAAGTGTGTGTGTGTGTGTATGTGTGTCAACACACACTTTTCTGTTTTTCTTGAAGTTCTTTATTATGTCTGGGTGCCAACCCAGACATTTTGTTTTTCCAAGAATTCTTTTTTTCTTTCATTCTTTTTTCTTTACAACCAGATTTGTCTGGAGTTTTTCTCAGATCCTATTTTTCGGAAAACCACCAAACTTGCCATGGTGACTGACCTACTGGTGAAATTGAGCACATGACTTTGAATAATTATGATGTTTAAAATTATGCAAATTAGGGGCAATTAAAATTTTGAAATCTCTGTATCTTCCAAAGTATTGCGAATAGACACAAAGTTCTAACTTACTCATGAAGGTTTGAGACATCTGGCAAATCCAATAGTATGCAAACAAAAGTTGGGGAATTTTAATGTTAGCTAAATTCACTGGATTTCTCAACCATAAACTTGTATCCAGGCCTTCTACTACTTGTTACAAGCTGCATAGACTTCCATGGTACTAGGCAACCATTTTGCACTCATAATAAATTAGCTTGAACCTGTCTCATGGGCAGCCTTCTATCCATACATGCTAGGTGTATGGTTTGGAAGGTTTAGGTCTTGTAGCAAATGGGGGACAGGTACTCCCAACAACTGTGTAATGAGGTTCTCAATAGAATACAGAGAATCTCTTTCTGTGCAGGCAAGAATGTACCAGGCAGGCTATAGTTCCCACCAGAGCTGGACAGAGCTGTCAGTGCACCATGACTGAGACTGGTGTCCCAGCTGGTCTGTTCTTGCTCGAGGCTTTGAGTCTTCTGGGCCTGTCAGTCCAAAGGGAACACAGACACTGGACTTCTAGGCGGAACATGCCAGTGTGTACCCTCTGTTAAAAATAGACTACATGCAGTGCTGCAGAGTTGGCTGGACCCATAAAGTATGGTCTTCCAGTCCTCAATGGCTGTTTTCACAACTTTGTGAATTTGGAAATACATGTAGTGTCAGGATTTGTGTCTTCTCATTGGACACTTTCATGTCTTTGTTTTCTTGTAACCAGTCAGATGAAGCCTGTTCTTCATAGCTGAGACATTCAAGGAATACTGGGACAGAATAGTGCTTGTCTCAGTTCATGGGTACATGTGTACATGTATAGTTTCATGACAGTGTTTGTTAAAATCTGTTTTTGTAATAAAGGAACAAAGACAGTTCTGTATTGCATATACACACATCCCCTTGAATTATAATATGTATACACTGAATGTATATATACACCAGCTATGTGGAGTCACGTGTGCCTAAGGCTCCCTTTCGAAGACAAATTGTGCAGTTTCTGAACATTCCTGATGTGGATAGTTTTGTTTGGAGAAAAATAAATCATACAGAGAGTAAGTAGGAACTGTGTTGAAAGTTGAAACAGTGGAAAAATGACTATTTAAACGCTTTCTCGTATCTATGTTTCACTGGTGGTAGGCATTATCGCTCAACTCTGACTGTGTATTCGAAGAAACGAGAAAACTGTGAGAATTTGTGAACAATTAAGATTGAATGACACCAATCCAAAGGATACAAGCGTTCTTTGTCCATTTAATCAAGCCTGAAGTGACCTATTCACGGTGATCCATGCCGTGTGTATACAAGTCCTTTGTATTCAAATCGTTAAACGAGCCGACCATTTAAAAAATACAAATGCCAAGAGGAAAAGACCTAGCGGACCCCGGTATTGTCAGAAGGCTTTCTACAAGTGAAATAGGAAAACTGAATGAAGATGAGCTCCAAAAAGCTCTAAAGACTGTAATTGTACAGCCAGTGCCAGCGGTAGCTCCCTTGGAAGAAAAACTGCACAAAATACTCGAAGAATATTTAACAAAACAAAATGCTGAAAGAGAAATATTGAAACAAGAAGTAAAAAAACTTGAAAACCAACAATGAACTGTTGACACACAGTGTTATGCAACACCAGCGATACTTGGAAGGCATAGAAGCAGACAGTTGTGCGTCGAATCTTATATTCCTCAGTGTGCCAGAAAAGGAGTTGTTTGTCGGCGAAAGAGCTATAAACACTGACAAAGAAAAATGCCAAACCATTTTAGCTAAAATTGGAAAGGCGGAAATACGGTTGGACTCAGACTCAGACTCAGACATAGTTTTATTTGACTGATTACAGAATCATATAGGCAGATAATACCAATACAAAATTGTAAACAAATATATGACTTACATATAGGAACGGAAGAAGGTATTTCAACACAAAAAGTCAGGATGAACCCCGCTAAGGATATTCAATCCGCTATCGCGGGGACCACCTTTGGGTATGGTTACATGAAGTGTGAATATATTTATATAGTCGTTAACATTATACAAAAACTGAAGTACAAATGAAAGTCAATCAAATATGAACCATAATATTTCACAAAGAAACTGAATTGCAAAATATAAGTCAATCAATTATAATTACAGACAAAACAATTTGCTATGGTGCAGATTTCAGAGTACTTATTGATAAGGAAATTTTTTATATAATTGGAGAAACCATAGTATGAATGGGTTGTGACTTTTTCTTTAATATTTGGTGGCAACTCTTTAAGAATTTCAGGGATGTAATGACGAATACAGTTCTTGGTGGAGGCTTTTGAAGGGAGGGGATGACGAGGAATGTGTCGATGTCGGGTGTTATGCGTATGGGTAATCGGTAAGGGAGCAAACATATTATCAAAGTGTCTAGGCAACTGATTTTGGTTATATCTATGGTAGAATTTCAGTGCTTTTAGATATAGTAGATCCTGGACCTTTAGCAAGTTAAATTGTTTAAAAATGGGTTCCGTATGTGCATAGTAGGTTGAAGAACTTACAAGGCGGACTGCTTTCTTTTGTAATGTTACAACTCGATCACATGAATGGCCCCAAGCAAGAATAGAATAGTTAAGGTGTGGCAGGAACAAAGAGTTATAAATGAGCAAGAGACCTGAAGTGGGTAAATAATTGTGAAGTCTTTTTAGCGTACCTATTATACGAGAGAGTTTACTTGATATTTTATTAATATGGGCTTTCCAGTTAAGATTTTCATGTATCACGAGTCCCAGGAAGTCAAATTCGGTTGTTCTTTCTATGGGAATGTTATTAATTGATAGATTAATGTTTAAATTAAGCTTACGTTGTGGAAAATGGAAGATCATGTATCTGGTTTTGGAAACATTTAAGGATAGTTTATTTGCTACAAGCCAGCTGTGTACTTTGTCTAGCTCGAAATTAATATTTGCTGAGAGATTTTCATTATTAGATCCACTGTTGAAATGAAAGGAGCATAGAGAGTTTATGAGGGTTGTGTCATCGGCATAGAGAATAGCAGTAAATTTTGAGGAGGCCAGATAAATATCATTTATATATATAATGAAAAGAAGGGGACCTAAAATGGAACCCTGTGGTACGCCTGTAGCAATAGGTAATGATTCAGATTACACACTATCGTACTCGACAAATTGAAGTCTATTAGTCAAGTAACTTTTAAACCAATTTAAAGCAGTGCCATGTATTCCATAGTAGTTTAATTTATGAAGGAGAGTGCCATGATCCAAGGTATCAAATGCCTTTGACAGGTCAAGATAGATGCTTATGGGTATTTTTCCCGAATCAAGAAGTTGGTAGGTTCTGTCTATGAATTCAAGTGCGGCTGTTTCTGTAGAGTGTAACTGTTTGAAACCATGTTGACTGTTATAAAACAAATTGTTTGAAGTGAAAAAATCATATAATTGACGATAGACAGCTTTTTCAAAGACTTTTGAGAGCGCGGGAAGGAGTGAGATTGGTCTATAATTATCAAAACTGGCATTATCCCCTTTTTTATACACAGGTATCACTTTTGCTAACTTTAACTTATCAGGGAAAATGCCAGTGACTAACGACTGGTTAATGATTAGCGTCAGAGGTTGAACTAAGGGATAATTAATTCCTTTGAGAAGTTTCATAGATAATAAATCGTGGCCAGAGCTCGTTTTAGGCTTCAACTTATTGAAAATCGTTTGAACATCATTACAAGACACTGGAGAAAAGAGAAACACGTGATCATGTTGATTGGTAAGATAAGTAGTAAAGGCTGGTACATTACTTGAATTTAGTTTAGAAGCTAGTTTGGGGCCAATTGCTGTAAAAAATTCATTGAAACGTTTGGCTATTTCACTTTTGTTAGACGTTTGTGTGCCATCCACTTTGAAAAACTGTGGGAAATCTTTTTTCTTTTTATTTATACTTAGAATTGACCTGATAGTATCCCATGTCTTCCTGGTGTCTTTTTTTAATTTATCAAATTGGTAATTGTAATAGTTTTGCTTACATTGACGAATAGTTTTATCCAGGATGCACTTGTAAGTCTTTATGTTCAGTTTGATAATTTGATATTGATGAGATTCAGGATTATTAAACTTTAATTCGCGATATAAATTATCTTTATATTTTATGGATCGCAGAATACCATTCGTCACCCAAGGAGAGAATTTATGTTTATATTTGTTAAATTTTACGGTTTTGATAGGCAAATGTTTCTCGTTGGCATACTGTATGATACCAACAAACTTATTATAATTTATATTTGGATTTGAATTTGGATCTTGGATGAAAGATTCCATTATATTAGTGTTATTTATTTCATTATAGAAATCCTGTATAGACTCAGCATCTTGCTTCTGAACTTGCACATATTTGGGAGGGCCTTGTGAATTTGTTTTCTGATTCAGGCAGACAAAATAAGGAAGGTGATCCGATAAATTAGTAAAAATGATGCCGGAGCGGCATGACTTTGTAGCATGGGAGAAATTACAGAAAACATTATCAATTATTGTTGCACATTTCTCAGCAAAACGAGTTGGTAAGGTAATTTGGGGTCGAAAGTCGTTATTGAGCATTAAGTCTAGAAAATCTGAGTATTTTTCCCTTATATTTGTTTTTAGCATGTCAAGGTTGAGCGTCTAGGTAAACCTGTTGAGGGAAGATGAAGACCAATACGGGTAAAACTGACAGACCCCAAAACCAGGAAAGAAATACTAGATAACACAAAAGCTTTAAAGCAAAGTGGAAACCCCTTCGACAAAATCTGCATAAAGAAAGACATTCATCCCCTGGTTAGAAAGGAATTTCAGAGGCTACAAAAGGTCGAAAAAGAAGAAAAAGAGAAAGCAGAGAATCAAGGCCGTCTTGTCCATTATGATCAAGCAACGCGTACGGTGTTGGTAGACAATAAAGTTGTTGACAGGTTCCAGCCGAATTTTTTCTAGACACTGGGGTGAAGCACAACCTATGTATTTTATCGTTTAATATAAATGGATCAGTTGGAAAGTTAGAAGACGATATTCTATTATCTTGACTTAACAAGTGTGACATTGTATTTTTGTCAGAAATAAAAACTACGTATGCGTTCTCAGTACCAGGTTTCCAGTGCATAAGAAGTAGCGTACTAGATGGTGAACACGCAAGAGGTGGAATTGCCGTACTGTTCAAGCATTATGTATGGCCAAAAGTAAACAAAGTAAACTTGTTCAAAGACTAAATGTGGTTTAGCTTAAGACAAGCACCAGGCTTCAGATTTGGAGCTGCTTACATTACACCAAAGGACTCGCCCTATTTTGAACACGAGCTATTTGCCCTTATACAGGAACAGTGGATTAATTCAAGTGTCGAAAGTTTATGTGCAAAATACACAGTTAATCCTGACCGTACAACCAATGCCCATGGCAGAGATATCGTAAACTTATGTGATTCCCTGGGACTTTTCCCAGTAAATCATCTGTGAGAAGAAGATATAATATGCGACGGAGGCTTAACGTTCAGACAAAAAGCAAATTGGATTTTGCAGTTGGACTGGGCGCTTTGCTCAAAAACTGCCCTGAAGCATGTATTGTCCTTCAAGATCCTGAATCAAACATTATATCCTTCCAACCATGCTCCGATCATATTGACATTATCTGTGCCGACTCACACGCCTAAAAGTATAAAAGAACGTGCTGACTTTTTAGGGTGGTATCCTGAACAAAAACAAAGTTTAGTGACAAAACCGCTTCACTTAAGATGCATTGATATAGCGAAGTTTAAAGCAAAGTTACCAGAGATAGAAATGCTTTTGCCTACAAGTGACGCTGATTTACAACATCTTTGTACCTCTATAACTGATATAATATACAAAACTTGCTGAAGTGCAATCAAACCTAAAACAAGCACGACCTTACCGCTGGCAAGAAATGCAAAACAACGGTGGGAAAACCTGCAAAATCTAAAGGACCCAAAGAAAATATGGAATGCCATTGGATGGGATGGGAAATTCTCAATAGCAAACAACGAGAATGAAATACTAAGTGACGAACAGTTCGCAAAGTACTTTAATGATTTATTAAACCCGTCAAATAGCCCACTGCTTGAATTTCCTGAAACCAACATGTATTGCCCCATACTGAATGATCCAATTTCAGAAATAGAAGTAGAGGAACAAATAAAGAAAATGTCCAGTAACAAAGCCCCCGGACCTGATGGGATACCACTAGGAACCCTCAAATGTTTATCTACATCATGGATATGGTTACTGACATTTCTGTTTAATTTTATTTTCTCTGTTGCATATCCTAGAGAGTGGGCTCTTGCGCGTTTTTTCACAATATTCAAGAAAGGTTTAAAATCACTGACTCAAAATTACAGAGGGATTAGTATCCTGTCTGTTCTTTGCAAACTCTATGATGGGATATTAAACACACGGTTCATTTGTTGGTTTAAACCGGACGCAGAACAGGCAGGAGCTCAGAAAGGCCGTGGATGCCCAGAAAATTTATTAGTGCTCCGTCTGTTGATAGACTCAGCCAGAAAAACAAGAAATACTTTATATATAGCTTTTATAGATTACGAAAAAGCCTACGATCGTGTAAATCGTTCAACTCTTCTGCAACTGCTAGCTTCCAGCCGTTGCGGCAAAGCATTCCTTTCTGCCATTGCATATGCTTTGAGGTGCACCGAAAACATTATAGGAAACAAAACTTTCATTGCAACAACTGGTGTGAGGCAGGGTGGTACTTCCAGTTGTTCCCTTTTCATATTTTATATCAATTCAACCATACGAAAGATTAAAGAGTATGGCCGCGATGGTTTCCTGAAAACACTGCATTGCTTGCTCTTCATGGACGATACCGTGGTATTTGCAACTTCACGAGAAGCTATGCGAAAAATACTTTTGTTGCTAATGGAATCGACAAATCAGCTGGACATGAAGTTTCACAGAACGAAATCAAAGTATTTGACAGTAAATTCTAGCGATAGAGAGTCATTTTTGATAGGTGACAACGTGATAGAATATACAGAATCTTACACATATTTAGGATCGCCAATATCAAATGTACCTGTAAGAAAACAAGTAGGTGGCCATATCAAATCAAAGATGGGTCACATGAGGAAATTTAGTTCATTTCTAGCTAAAAACAAAGATGATCCCTTCCCAATAAAGTTACTTCTGTGGGATAGCGCACTGTCTAGTGCTCTTCTGTATGGATGTGAGAGCTGGCTCTCTCATGATCTCTCTGCAGCAGAAAGTGTGTATTTATCATCGGCAAAAGAGCTTTTGGGTGTTCGTACACAGACCCCAAATGATGTAATTTATTTGGAATTGGGCATTGCCAGCGCAAAAGCCAAAATCCAAAAGCAACAACGTCTCTTTCTCCAAAGTCTCTTTCTCCAAAAGGCGTCTGAACGTGCAGACTATGATGAAAGTCCACTACACTTGGCTATTCAGATGGCTAAGTTATGTCGGTGTCCAATGGGAAAGTATCTATTGAATCTAGATATCAAAACAAACGACCCAGACACTGTATTTATGAACTCAGTTAAAGATCACGTAAGTGTGTCAAATACTACACGAATGGAAACTTACAAAGCTATAAATCCAACATTATCAGTGCACAATATATACAGCAAAGACTCTAGAGTAGACGAGGAGTGACGTATAATTACCACAAGACTGAGGACTGGATCGCACAGGTTAAAAATTGAGACAGGCCGATGGGCACGTGTCCCACGTGAACAACGATTGTGTTCTTGTGGTAGCATACAGACAGAAACCCATGTTCTGTTAGAATGCGCTCGCACAGATCACTTGAGATTCGCTTTTGCTAATCTTGACTTCTCGTCACTCAATGCCCTCATGGCATCAAAGGACGTAAAATGTTTATGCAACTTTTGTGCGAAGGTTGTTAACACTTATATAACTTGACCCATCAAAAACGTTTGACATTCAGAACATTGACAGTAATCTACACTTTAACTTTTTTCTCTTAAGTTTAATTAGCATCATGTATTTTTAGAAGTACGTGTTTGGTAGATTGAACAGAGTTAATGGATAGTTAATTTTTTTCCAGGAAGATACGTCATCGACTGCACACCTTTTCATTTGTATGTTACATTGATAATTTTTCTAGTATTTGTAAGATTATAGTGGACAATTTTATGTGTTTCACCCCATTAAATTGTCAATAAAGTCTACTACTACTACTACTACTACTACTACTACTACTACTACTACTACTACTACTACTACAACAACAACTACTACTACTACTACTACTACTACTATATGTGCATATATGAATAATGTACATGTACATGCACATGCACATATACCCATCCATACTGCCCAGAGGGGCTGACCCTCTCGCGAGTTGGCACTTTTCTCTGGTCCCATGGGTGCCCACTGTAGAGAGGTTTCATTTTATAAGTAAACACTGGTATACACCCTATTCAAGTCCCTGCCATATTTAGAGCACTACTACCCTCTGGTGGCAGATACCAGAATCAGGCTGGGGTGGAAACAAAATCAAGTCCCCATGCACTTACATGTTAAATTTGCTCACTCTTTTTTAGCCCATATCTATCAATTAAGACCACTGTTGAATACACCCATTTGGTTATCCTGTCAGGGCAAATCTACGACTACAACAGTGAGGGGAAAAAACAGGTCTTCAGCGTTTGATCCGTTCTTGCAAAAGTTATTGTGATGTAGTCTGTCATTACAAAAATAAGTTTTCATAGCAACGTTTTATATCATCTTATTACAAAACATAATATGTCAAATTCATATTTTAGAACCAGTCATTCATTTGGGTGTGTAATTTGTACTGCCTGGGACATCGAAATATTTAAAAAAAGGTCGAATACTCACATTTTGTGGAATTTTATCTTTTTTTTTTCAATTTTGTCAGTCCTGATTAGAAAATTAGGTCTGTACCGGTCAGTTTGATCCATCAACTTGTTAACGGAGCTATACCTGTGACAGCTAATACCATATCCCTAAAAACCCAGATTTTATTAAACTTTTGCTGCTGGAAATTCCTAGAATGTACAGACAGTCAACTCAGTTATTCTGGCTTTGGATCCAACTGTCCAGGGTATCAAAATTGCAGTGAGAGTATAACAGTGGCAATTAGGAAAAGTCAAGACGCATCAGACAGGGTCGGTAAGGGGTTTCCCGTACTGGCGTACTGGGGCTTTTTATTTACTGTACCGGCGTACTGGAAGCCCTCTTGTTTTACGTACTTCGTACTATCCAAAATTTTGGAAGATTTTTATTTTCTGTACTGCGTACTCTAGAAAAATAATTACCTGTACCAGCGTACCGAAACCCCCCTTCATCAGAGATTTCTCCCCTTATGTTGTAGTCCTAAGGCTTCCCTAACAGAATAACGGTATTATGCGGTTATATTCAAGTGTTTTTAATAATTATTGGCTAGCAAAGTAAGCAAATTTAACATGAAAATGAATGGGGACTTGAATTGGTATCCACCCTAGCCTCATTCTGGTTTCTGTCACCAGAGGTCAGTAGTGTTCCAAATATGGCAGGGACTTTTGAATAGGGTGTATTGTGTGTCTGAGAAATTATGTCTGGGTCCGAACTGACATGTTTTGTTTTGAGCCCTGCTGACCAAAGGTCATAAAGCTAATGTGACCGCTCATGTCTGTCCATTCAATCGTCTGTCTGTAAACTTTTCCTCGTTAGCGCGATACCCTCCACAGTTTTCAAGTTAGCCGAATATAACTTTCAGGACTTATAGGGTGTATGAAAATGTAGGCTGAGTTTGGTGTTGGTGGCGCCACCTAAATTATTATGTGATATAGGGGTCAAAATGTGAAAATCTTGTGAACACTCTATAATCTTTAATTTTTGGCAGATCTTCACCAAATTTACTGGAATCATGGGGAAGGTCAAAGTCTAAGTTGGTAATGATACTAGTGGTGCAACCTATAATTTGACAGAAGTCATGAGGCAAAATGTGTTTTAAGATGTAAATTTCCATATTTGGAAAAGTAATTGGATTAGACTTGCCAAATTTATATATGATATATAGACCGTGGCCAAAGGTAGAATGTTATATAATATCGGTGACCTTGACCTATTTTTGCGAGGTCACCATGCGTGTAAAGTTGAAATGGTGATTTTGTAATGGCCTGGTGTAGCTTGGACATGAATGGCAAAGAGAATTGAGCCTCCAGATCAAAATTGCACTTGATTAAATAATACATAAAACTTTACTTGGTGACCTGCTTTTGGGGTCACTGTGACCCAGTAATTATGGAAATTGGCGCTTGTCCAAGTTAAGTGTTTTTCCCCAATAACTCAAAAAGTTTTTTCCCATTTGAACAAACAGACTATATATAGAAAGCTCGATGTTGGGCGCATATTTTGGATTTAACAATTTTTCAATTTGAGTTGCAGGTCAAGGTCAAATGGCCAGTTTCAAAATTGGGGTCATCTGGTGAGTGCTCTGCACCCCACAATTCTTGAGATAGGCCCATGTAATGTTAGGAGCTATGAAGTATATAAAAATCTTTGTCAGCATCAATGTTGGTGACACCACCTATAGTATTATGTAATATACAGGTCAAAAAGTGAAAATCTTGTGACTGCAATGCTGTCCACAGTTTTCAAATTAGCCCAATATAACTTTCAGGACTTATAGGGGGTATAAAAATCTAGGCTGAGTTTGATATTGGTGGCGCCACCTACAATATTATGCGATATAGGGGTCAAAATATGAAAATTTTATGAACACTCTAGCATCTTTAATTTTTGGCAGATCTTCACCAAATTTGGTGGGATAGTGAGGGAGGTCAAAGTCTAAGGTTGGTAATGATAATAGTGGCACCACCTATAACTTGATGGAAATTATGAGCCAAAATGTGTCTTAAGGTATAAAATTCCATGTGTTGAAAAGTAATTGGATTAGACTTGCCAAATTTATAGGATATATAGACAATGTCCGAACCTAGAATCATATGTAATATCAGTGACCATGACCTATTTTTGTGAGGTCACCATGCCTGTAAAGTTGAAAGAGGTGATTTTGTAATGACAGGGTGTAGCTTGGACTTCAACGGCAATGTCAGCACAGCACCAGGCAGGCCTATGGGCCTCTTGTATTACATAGTCTGGGTGTCCTTGATCTTCTGTCCCAAGGTCGCTGAGGACATAAAGTTAAGGACTCACTCATTGTTGTCTTGGCACATGCAACAATAGTCTTCACAGCAATTGTACAAATACGGTATGATTACAAGTGGAGCGAAGTGCCATCTGGTGGTCAATTTTTATATTCGACTTATATGTCCAGAAGCCACTTGAGGACTCACAGCTTTGAAATGAACAGGTGCAATATAGCCATGATGCCAGCAGAGCATTAGGCCCATTGGCCTCTTGTTTCAAGAATTCTCTCTCTTTCTTTCCTCTTTACAACCAAGTTGGTCTGCAGTTTTTCTCATACACTATTATTCTGGAAACCACCAAACTTGCCATAGTGACTGACCTAACCAGTGAAATTGTGCATCTCATTTGGAATAGTCATGATGTTTAAGATTATGCAAATTAGGGGCAATTAAAATTATAAAAGCTCCATATCTTCCAAACTATTGCAGATAGACACAAAATTTCAATGTGAATATACAGGTTTGTGACACCTGAATATCACCAAAACTATTATCCATAGAGATGCCATTACAACTTCAATTTGTTGGTTTGCGGCAAAGCCGCATCCAATGAACCATGAACCAAAGTTGTAGGATTTTTATTTCTGCAGATGAGGAGATTTTAGCAGGATTTAAATCTTAAATGGCTTCAAAACTATTACAGATAGAGGTGTCATTCCAATTTCCATTTATAGGTTTGTGACATAGCCACATCCAATGAACCATGATCCAAAATTGTATAATTTGAATTTATGCAATTTGGCAAATAAATAAAATTAAAATGTTGAATAGCTTCAAAACTATTATAGATATTGGCGTCATTCAACTCCAGTTTATAAATTTGTGGCATGACCACATCCAATGAAGCAGGAACAAAATTTGTAGCATTCCAATTTATGCAAATTAGGCTAATACACAAAATTTATATTATGTTGAATAATGGCAAAGTGTAGTATTTCAAACTGTTCTCATTTTGAAGGCACCCAGATTTGCTGTGAAGCAAATCTTCTTTTCTAGTTTCTTTCTGCTTTACCAGACAATATGTCTGACACTTTTCTCTGACACTAATATACATAAAAACTCCAAACTTGGCATGATTGTACCTCCATACAAGGAATCTGGTCTTTTTATGCAGAGGAATGAAAATGTTTACAATCATGCAAATTTGGGGCATTTGAAATTTTCAATCTTGAATATCTTCAAAAGTATGATAGATAGAGATGTCATTCCAGCTTCTATTTGAGGGGTATTGACCACTGTGCATCTAATGAATTTAAAACAAAAGTTGTTGCAATTTTAGTTATGCTAATTAGCAGCATTTGAAATTTTAAATCTTAAATATCTTCTATAGATAGAGATGTCATTTCAACTTCTACTAGGGGGTTATTGACCATTGCACATGTAATGAATCGAAAACAAAAGTTGAAGCAATTCAAATTATGCTAATTAGCAGTATTCAAAATTATCAATCTTACATATCTTCAAAAGTATAATAGTTAGAGATGTCATTCCAACTTCTACGAGAGCCTTATAAACCAAATTAAATTGCGAATCAAATGAATTTAAAACAAAAGTTGTAGGCATTTAAATTATGCTAATTAGCAGCATTCCAAACTTTAAATCTTGAATATCTTCAAAACTATAATAGAGATGCTATTCCAACTTCTACTAGCGGGCTTTTGGCCATTGCACGCCTAATGAACTGAAAAGAAAAGTTGTAGCAATTTAAATTATGCTAAGTAGCACCATTGGAAATTTCAAATGTTCAATAACTTTAAAGCTAAAATAGATTGAGATGCCATTCCAACTTCTACTCCTATGTTATGGAGTAGTACGTGGCAATAAGCTTTGAAGACACACATTGATTTGCTATGCAGCAAATCTTCTTTTGTAGTTTTACTGTCTGTCTGTGGTTTTTCTTGTTTTAACCAGGATTTTGTTCGTTGATGCCTCATTCCTGATACATTTTCGAGTCATTACAGGTCTCTACGGATGTTTAGTACATGTCCTTGTAATTAAGTCTTCACAGTGTATTTGTAGGCACTTTCAGAAGCATATCAGCCCTGCTCTATCAGCTCACAACTTTATATAATCAGAAAAACAGTTATTGTTTCACTGTTATGTTAGTTACACCTTGCAGTGCATTACAAACAAGAAGTGTAAATATCATGTTAATATAATCACTCATTCAAAGCCCCCTAAGCCAGGCAAATAGGTTTTAAAGGGATTATTAGAGCAACACAATGCTAAAACACGGTAGCACAGTCATGCTCTGTGCCTTTGCATCCTCCTGTTGGTAAGAAAAACTGCAGTTTGGCATATATTATTCGGCGATATTTGCAGGGTAAACAGATTAATAATGGTGCCCACTTAAGCAAATAAAGGTGCACAAAATGCCCTCTATGGGTGCCCACTGCCCAAAACCCACATACGACAGGTGCCCATTTAGCGGAAGATCCATTGACATGGGACCGTATGGGGGAAAAAAACGGGACCGGGCAAAAGTGCATACTTTGTGCAAGTGGCCACTGGGCCAGGTTTGACTGTATGCGGCATTCCATACAATCTACATTGAATATTGTAATATATGCCCTGTATGCATGTGCAACAGCAGCCATCACTGACACATGGCCCCACAGCTCTGTCAACATTAATGTATCCTCATCATTGTTGCCAAACAGAAACTAAAGCAAAATAAAAATAACTGTGTTAATGTATTTTTAAATGATAAACTCATTGAAATGCTGATCATCACAAAAAAACTTGGGTTGCAAATAGATAAGCATTTGACTTGGGAAAAGCATAGAGCATCTCCATGTAAAAAAGTATCAGCCAAATTAGGGATTTTGAAGAAGATTCAAAATGTTTACCTTTACATGTGCGGAAACTGTATGTCAATGCTTACGTCCTACCACATATCGATTACTGTTGCACAATATGGAGTAATTGCCGGAAAGATTTGTTGAGTAAAATCAAGCCTCTGCACAAATTAGCAACATATCTGATTTTGAACACACATGGTGGACAAAGCTACAAAGTTTTGATATCCAGATTAAACTGAATGAGTATTGAAGAAAGAATTGATTTCAAAAAAGCATTGCTAGTCTACAAGTCTCTAAATGGTTTACTACCGGACTATATGCAAAACGTGCAAATGAATGAAGCACCCCCTTAGGGACCGTCTCCGTGACCACTTCCGTTATATCAGTAACAAAATCACGGACCAACCTCTTGGTAGACATTTTAGCAGAAATGATCACAATGGACTTACCATCCAAGTCCAGATTCTTGAATACATCCGCACCCCTCCCAATCTAGAACGCAGCAGGCTGTTGGGACTAGAGAGAGAAAAACAGTGGATGCACCAACTACGTTCCTTGGAGCCCTTCGGTCTGAATATCATGGGGAAGTGAGCACACTTGCTCCGTATAATGCTAAATTTTTGTTGTCGTTGCACATTTTCCCTTGATATTGGACCTTAGAATCTCCTCTAGTAATACACTGGTATGAGACAATGAAAATAACTAAACACTATGCCCTAGAAATTGTTTTAATAACATTTCTAACCATTGTGGAATCGCCCCACTATGTACAATGACTGATCCTACAGTCTATAGGATTCACTTTCCATATTTGGGAGCGATTCCATGTACAAAGACTTTTTTGAACTTCGCTGATGAATGTGAATAATCAATCACAATCAGGACGTCACGCTCTTGACGTTAAAAATAAATATACGTAAAGCCCTTGGTAACGGCAAAGTTACCGTGACGTATATAAGTGGGCCTGATGAGATCCAGCTTGATCGAAACCAGTCGGACTATAGCTCTGTGTACCTCGAGTCACCGAGGCCCTTGCCCCGTCTCATTTGCTCAAAACATGTTTAAGTTTGTGTCTGATGGACACAGTGCAAATCTGAGATCTGCAGCTAATAATTTTCTCTATCTTGAGAAATCAAAGTCAAAATACATGCAGCATTTATTTAGTTACTCTGGGTCCTGCACATGTAACACGTTGCCTCAGGAAGTAAGGGAAGCAAGAACTGTGGGCTACCTGAGTTTAAACAGCTGTGTACAAAACACATTTTGGAATCAAGAAAATAATCTTTGTACACTGTAGTTAGATTGCTGTGCATGACAGTACAACTCAGTACTGAACTATATTGCATTGTTTCTCCTCACTCATGTCTGTATTATTCATACCCAGTGTATTCTTGCATTACTTATGTACATTCACATTATATGCTGTATACAAGTATTCTACAGGCTTATGAATCAATGTATATTATGTACCAATTCTAAAGAGGGCCCTGGGGTTGATTAGTGTTTTTGACACTAACTGGGTCACCCTCTTAAAATTAAGTTATATATATATATATCACCTTTAGTCACATTATACTCTGATAAAATTTCACGCAACCCTGTTTGGCATTTCTGCATGGAGACGTTAAAAATGCCAAGATGTGAACTACATGACTGTAGCTGACCCCCGCTTGTAATATCAAAGCAATTGGCCCTGCAACTTCTTCAAAAGATTTTTTTTTCCAAAAAGAAGAAATTCATAAATAATAAGAAAATAATTTTATCATGACCTCGTTGACACATTTGGTAGAGGACCACATGGGAAACATCCATGTGCAAAGTCAAGAAATTCCATGCAATAGTGTTTGAGAAGTTGAAAAAGTAAACAAACAAAAAAAAAAAAACAAAAAAAAAAAAACAAACAAACAAACAAAAAAAAAACCAACAAGAGGATCATGATGCTGTGTCCTGACTGGAATCTGCTGCTTCTGCAAATGTAGACATGACTGCTCTATACATGTACATGTACTATATACTAGTGCTTACCAAGAAGTGACCACAAGTTTAATATTACATGTACCAAGAAATAAACCAATATGTCAGTTTGACCTTTGAAGGTCATTCAAAGATAAAATTAACCATGTAGATAGAAACCCCTAAGTCTTTTTTCCTCCTCATGATGTTTGATGGTAACCATGGGCCCAGGGTCCACCATTACCAAAATATAAGCCAATAGGTCAGTTTGACCTTTTAAGGTCACTGAAGGTCCCCTCGACGATTTATGGTTTCACTCCTGCAGCTAACCCCCCTCTGCCAACTTAGAAACAAATCAAAATAACCAAGATCACGATTCTTAATGATTTTTGAGGGTTCTTATTCATAAAAAATGCCTTGTAGCCTAAGATATGATGATAGATATGGTAAACATCCCTCTTGCAGTAATACAATAGGGAAGGGCAGTTTCCTAAGTTTCCAGAAACTTCCACTGCACGGCGCGAGTCATCGCTTTTATCCGGGTACTCGCCTGCGGGTGAACATTGGTGTCGGCGGATTTGCAAACACTGTGATAACTTTGTACGTATCGGCAATCAAAGTGCCAAAAATGTTCCTTTTCACGTAATATCTGCTCATAAATTTTACACACACGAAAGATAAGATTGTATTATAGCAGAGCATGAATGTATTTGTTCGTATGTTGTGTTCAAAAAGTGAAAAATCCATTTGAACCGCGGTGACCGGGAACCGCATTCTGCTTGTTACATTCCTGCGTAGAGCCACGTGCTCGACTATGTGAATGGTCGAAAGAAATGCAATAATGAAGAATATTCTTCGACAGTTGATAAGATAATGCAATGATCACATAGGGTAGATATGGGGTATATCGCGCAGAATGGTCGCGATACAAACAAAACATGCGCGATACGAAAGTTAAACTTGGACTTTGGAATGTGGCAGGTTAAATGATACTTATTTGCCTATTAAATATGTACTTCCCGTGCAAACTGACTTGCAACAATTTTCTGTGCTAAATATAGAAACAAATACATAATGGGTAAAAAATAGGGGATGTATCGCGCGGATAAGTTTTGAATCGCGCAGAGAAATTTGTTTGATCAAGGGTAGCGCGATATAAGCAGACCCCATCTTTTGGGGCGACGATCAGAGTCTATATGCCGTCATAGAAGAGACAAAGATGTTTTGGTTTAAAATTACGGGTAACTTTTGGTCACCCTTATTGTTTTTCCCCAAAAATGTTCCTCAAGTGCGTATGTATGTATGTATGTATGTATGTATGTATGTATGTATGTATGTATGTATGTATGTATGTAGGCTATGTATGTATGTGTGTATGTATGTATGTATGTATGTGTGTGTGTTATGTATGTTGTCGTTCAAGTTGGACTATGAAAATAATGTTTCTTCAACATATCTGTCAAACATTTTGGCAAAGGCCAATTTACCGACAAAAGGACAAATATCAGTACATTTTAACTCTTTCACTGCTTTAAGCGACTATAGTCACCCTAATATGAATTATGGCAATAGGTAATTTCATATTCAAATTCTACATGAGAAGACTTCAAGTACCAACATGCCTAGGTTAGATTCGGTTCCAAAAACCTTGACCTCAGACAAGGGCTTGCCTCGACGCACTTTGCGCGCGTTGCGCGCAAAGTGCGCCGAGGCAAGCTGTTGACTCAGTCTCAAATTCAGCAATGAAAGAGTTAAGTGACCAAAACAACAGAGCAAAAATACAAGATTCGAGGGACAACGTATTAGGTTGTGTGATCAGGATGACAGACGGCGTTTACTTTTGGTGGTCGTTCTTTGGAGTTATATTTCACTCCCACACACTGCGAAAATTTAATTTGAACGACGGCGTTTTGAGCACTTGCAGGAAAAAATCGTATCTAAGGTTCAGATTATTTCCAGTCTCTACACGATTTTGGTGGGGTAACAGGCTATATAATGTAGCGTAATATATTGAAACATGTTAAAATGTGATTAATATGTTTCACAGGAAGATAGGAACAAATTGACAAGTTAATTCGAGCAGGAGTTAATAAGTTTCACCTGAGTGCGGACCTTTCCAACAAATTATCGCCTGTTCTGTTGTTTGTAACATTTATGTATAACTTTTTACATCAGTAACCTATCATTTCAAGTTACACACCCGAGGTCAACAGCTTTCTTTGGCGCAATGTGATCACATGGTGCCCAGAAAGTGTTGACTGAGTCTAATGCCAGGTTTTAATCGCTTATTTTCATAAAGATAAGCCTATCATTTCTGGTTACACACCCGAGGTCAACAGCTTTCTTTGGCGTAATGTGATCACATGGTGCCCAGAAAGTGTTGACTGAGTCTAATGCCAGGTTCTAATCGCTTATTTTCTTAAAGATAAGCCTACCTTTGGAAATTCGGTTGCTCTTTTATTCAGATGATTCCAGTTGCATTGTTGATAATTGTCGTACAGATCGTTATTGGTAACTAGAAGCTGCAATCAATTTTGATATCCAAGACTTTTAACTAGTGTTTGTTTCATCGATGATTGTTTAACCATGCAGGGACGTCTTTAACAGTGGCCCGCGTTGTAATTCAATTTCAAGATTGAAGATTTCAAAAGTAACTTTGAAGACTCACATCTTCCAAGAAAAAACAGTGTGTTGATGACGCCAAAGTCTTACGTCCGTCATGATAAAAGTTACAAGAGCAATGCCACTGACGCCTGGCACATAATTACAATCAAGTTTGATTTTTTAATGCAATATACCGCTAGAGTTACGGAGTCGATTATCATCGTTCAGATACGCTATCAGCAGAAACCGCAATTAATTAAATTTATACAATAAGCTTTTACGAGAGACTTTCAACTGGTGTCTTGTCGAACATTAACTTGAACATGTAATAAAGTACTGAAGTCCAAGAGTTTCAATCCTTGTCGTGTTAAACATTTAAAACTTTTGAGATCCCTTAGTTTAACATTTAAATGTCATCATAACTACACAGGTCGCACATGTATCCCTTTTGCTTTTTAGGTACACCTGCACACGCAGTGTGTGCCCATCGTCCACACGATTGGCATTCAATCCAACCTTCCTTCTGTTTACTTTTAGAGAACCATTCCCCACAAAGCAAACATTCTGTATCATCTTGTGAGTGTGTAGATGCGGCGCCTTTTTGTTCAGAATTTTCTGTTCCGCTTTTCTTTTTTTCTGTCTTTTTCTGAGTCTGACTTCTGTTGGCTGGCTGCTTTTTTATATTCTTCGTTGCCATTACATTTCTTTTCTGCATTTTACAATCCTGCGCCTTGGAAGCCTTCTTTTGTGCACGTGTATTTCTTTTCATTTCTTTTTTTTTGACTTCCTCCATCTTGATGCGTTTTTCTAGCAACACATCAGGCGAGGTAAGGACCCTGCAATATGGCTGTGCCCTTGACTTCTTTTTAGTCGCTGTTTGGCGAACAAAAACAGGTAGCTCAAATAAGCTGCATGTATCTTCTGCCTAAGTTAACTCAGTTTCTCCGAGATTATTTGACTCTCCAGCTTCATGCGCATTTTCTGGTTCTACCATCAACTCATTTGATTTTTTAGCTCCCAACTCATTTGACTTTTCAGTTCCCGACTCGTTTGATTCTGCCGTTTCTTTCAACTCAATTGACTTGTCAGCTCCCAATTCATTTGACTTTTCAGCCCCTGACTCGCTTGACTTGGTCGTTTCTTTGAAATCAGTTAACTTATCTTCCCTTGACTTGCTTAATGTTTCCACCTTTCCCATTTTATTTGATTTTTCAGCTCCCGACTCGTTTGGCTTGACGACTGCTTCCAGTTTATAGGACTTTCATCTCCTGACTCATTTGACTTTTCAGCACCTGGCTCGTTTGATATTGCCACTTCTTCCGCTTCATTTGACTTTTCAGCTCCCGACTCGTTTGGCTTGACGACAGCTTCCAGTTTATAGGACTTTTCATCTCCTGACTCATTTGACTTTTCAGCACCTGGATCGTTTGATATTGCCACCTCTTCCGCTTCATTTGATTTTTCAGCTCCCGACTCCTTTGATTTTGCAGCACCTGGCTCGTTGGGTTTTGCTACGTCTTCCGCTTCATTTGATTTTTCAGGATCTGGCTCGTTTGAATTCACCATGTCTGCCACTTCATCTGATATTTTAGCTTCCGACTCATTTGATTTTTCAGCATCTGGCTTGTTTGATTTTACAATGTCTTGCACTTCAGTTGATTTATAAGCTCCCAACTGGTTCTTTTCAGATCCTGGATCATTTGACTTTGCAGATTCTAGATCATCTGACTTTCCACCTTCTTTTGCCACATTCGAGTTCTTCATTTGCTCTACGTTTGCTGTTTCTGTGTCATCTGTTTTCCTGTGAAGCCCAGTGCAAGGCGCCAGTGTCTTGTCTTTTAATAGATCCCGTAGGGTCAACACTTTGAATGGAGCTAAACCACATTTTCGAAAGCCATTGGTGATACTTTCTTTTCGCTCCCCTGCCTTGGACCAAGCCTTGTCGAGCACTTTGCAGAAAGTGGCTTTGGTCACATATCTCCCTTCATTTTTGGGATCCCGAGCAAATGATTCACATTCTCTATCCCAGTTAGCCTTAAGCGACTTAAAAAAACTGACATCAAGAGGCTGTAGTACATGGGTGAGGTGTGGAGGCAGACACAAGATTGTGATTCCGTTTTCCATAGCTGTTTCCAAGGCATACATTGTCTCGTGAGACGAATGGCCGTCCAATAACAGAAGTACATGCTCACTAGGATCTTTGCGGCATTTTTTCACGTGGGGAATGAAAACCTCCGTGACCCAGACCTCGAACAGCTTTGCGTTTATCCAGCCTTTTTCGCTAAATACCACTTTCCAACCTTCTGGTGCTGTTTGCTTTAGTGCTTGATTTTCGTACTTTCCCTTGAAAATAACCATTGGGGCAATTAAGTCACCAACACCGTTTCCAGCAGCCATCACGGTGACATTTGTCTTGTCACCGCTGGATATAGCCCAAATGTTCTTTGTTTTCCTGGGAGCCACGACTTTGGCAGGCCTAAAATCTAAACAAACACCTGTCTCATCGCAGTTATAGATTCTTTCAGGGTGATTTTTTAGGTCATGAGATTCCAGCGTTGATTCAAGCGTTGTGTAATAATGCGTGATGACTGCAGGATTTGTCATGACAGCCCTTGAGTGAGATAGTTTTTCTGGTTTTCGAAGAGATAGCTTTGCTTTATGGCGCTTCATAAAACGATAGTACCAATCGTCTCCAGCAGTTCCCGCTTTGTACCATGATTGAAGGACACCTTCCAGGCGTCCCTCTGGCGTTCTGCTGGCAACAGCAAGGGCCATCTCCTTAACCTGGGCCCTTGTTTTCCCCACACCGAGTTCGCAGCATTGTATGAGGTATTTCACTAATTTGCTTTCTTCGGCCTCACTCAAAATTGTAGCTTGACCAACTTCGGCTTCTAAGTCGATGCGTCCCTTTATTCTGTCACGAAGGGTGGTTTCGGGAACTTGATACGCCCTTGAGAGAGCTCTGATTGATATCCCGCCAGTACTGGATCTATACTCTTCAAAAGCCAGCTTTAAGTTTCCCCTGTCGTACTGAAGACGCCTCTGGAATTTTCTTTTAGTTGCCGTCTTTTTCACAGTGGCTTGCGTTTTTCCATTGCTCACAGCTGTAAAGCAATATCATTGCAACTAAAAAATAT